>CAUYRT010033177.1:0-89357 GCA_963574885.1 Lepilemur ruficaudatus
CTTTGACAGAGCAGGTTTTTGAATGTAACAAGATAAGTCAACTTGAGTGGTAATATATTTTGGGAAATCAGCTCACTACAAATTGTGACTGTAAACATTGTACTGTAAATGCTTTGTAGTTTTCCCCCAATAAAAAAAAATAAAAGAGAAAGATTATACACAAGGAAGATTATTTATAGTTTCCTTTTGAAAAAAAAAATAGAATGAAAAATAACTATAGCAACTATGTCTAAGAAGACAAAAGACAGGTCAAAATGTTCCGAGGGAAGTGAGGGTGTGAAATGTGGCAGACTGGAAATGAAACAGGTTAAAAATCTTGAACTACAAGAGTTGAGAACTTAGATGAGTTTGACATATCAGAAGAGAGAATTAGTGAATTGAGACATAGGTCAGGAGATGATTATCCAAAAAGACATAAACACCAATGATATATCATGCACGATGAGAGACATAAAGGATAAAGTGAGAAAGTCTAACACAAGCTTCCCAAAGAGAGAAAAGAGAGAGAAAGGGGCAGGAGCAACATGGGAAGATATAGTGGCTGAACTTTTCCGAAACAAATGAAATATCTCAAATCACAGATTCAAAAATATCCTGACAAACTATTAAAATGATAAAATAAAATTCTATACTGAGACACATCAGAGCTAAAGAAAAGCTAAAGAAAAGCAAGCATAACAAGAAAATCCAAAATAAAGGGCAGGAAGGCAAATTAGCGTTATAGACGTGACAGTCCTGCAACAGAAGACCCATCTGTGAAAGACACAAGGCAGAAAACAACCGAAAGGCATTTTCACACTGATAGAAGAAAAGAACTGCTCTGTAGAAGTCTAAACTCACCAAAAAATCTCCTAAGGATTACAGCAAAATTCAGACTAACAAACATGAAGAGTCTGAGACTAAAAGATACACGTTAAAGAAAATCTGAAGAATGTACTTTAGTCAGAAAGATAAATTCCCTAATTCATTCTGTAAGGAAAAACTATAGCGGGATTGAGGACTTAATAGAAATAAAAAGGTACCAATGCAATAATTATTTGTCAAGTTCTGTAATTAAAAGTTGGCTTGTGAAGTTTGAAATATGTACATAAATATGTTTTTATGTGTGTTTGTGTGTATACACATGTGATAAAAACAATAGTATACAAATTGAGAGTCTGGGGGATGGACACACTTGAAGCTCTGACTCGGGAGGGAGGAAGGGAAAGGCAACGCACGTAACCTGAACATTTGTACACCCATAATATGCTGAAATAAAAAATAAATAAATAAATAAATAAAATCAAGTTCTTCTTTATCAGTTAACTAAAAAAAATGGAAGTACAGTACTCTAGGTTCTTTTCTTATCTGTGGAGAGGGCCAGATATTTACTATTTTTAGCTAATTTAAGGATGCATTCTGTAATATGGGAGGTAAACATTGCAAAAATAATAACAAACTATGTTATGAACTGTATTTTCTGACCCATTGTAAATACAGTAATAATAAACTGTATCTGTTTTGAAGATAAACATGGATTGACAAAAAATATGGAGCCTGATTATAAGAACAGAAACAAAGGAAAAATAAGCATAGAGCCAAGTATAAAGCACATATTCAGATGTTGGATTTAAACCCAACTATGTTAGTATTAAAGCAAATTTAAGTAGAATAACTTCTGTCCATTATTTTCTATCTAGAGGAGATTAAAGTATAAGTACACACAAAATGCAAATTAAAAAATTGAAAAAGATGCAACATGAAAAAGAAATTTTGTGTGATTACCCTAACATCAGAAAGAGGAATTTAAAGAAAACAAAGGTTTCTGGATATAAAGAGACCATTCACAATGACAAAAACTTTTCATTTTCCAAGAAGATATGATAAATCTAAATTTGTGTGAATGTAATTACATAGCTGCAAACTGTCCAACAGAATTTTCTAGGATGATGGAAAATGTCTGCACTGTCTGATATAAGAGTCACTGTCCAATGTGCAGCTATTGAGCATTTGAGATGTGGTTATTGCGAATGAAGCCTGAATTTTAATTTAATTAAAATAGACACGTGTCACAAATGGTTAGTGTACTGGACAAAACAGTTATATAGCATCAAAATACATAAAACAAAAATTCAGAGGAATATTTAACAGAAAATATATGGGAAATATTTAAAGTTATTGTATTTATATGATATTCATATAAGGCAGAAACTTGGTAAAATAATTTACACATAAAAGCACTGGAAGGAATAATAGAGAAAAACAAATTTTAGGATAGAAGAGAAAAAGCATTTCTTCAATACTATGCTATGACCCGTAGTGTCTGCTAAACGTGCTTCTTGAATATTTCAAGCTGTCAGTAAAGAAAGAGATAAACAAGGAAGGGGCATGCTTCTCTTTTTTGCTCTACAGAAATGAAGAGTTTAAATTATGCACATGTGCGTGTGTGTGTGTTTAGAGAGAGAGAGAAAGGTAAATGATCTCTCTCTATATATACATATATATTTCATCCAATAAGGTTACACACACAAGCATGCACACACAGAAGAAAACTGAACGTGTAAAAAGTGCCCAGGGGAAATTACCCTATGAACCTTCCTTTGTACTAGTCATTTTTAGTCATTTCATAGGCGTTAATTTGCTATCCCAAATTATATCTGTTTTTATAAATATGAGGCAGAGATTTAATTACAATACATCCTTTCTTATTAGGGTAAACAACAGCTAACTGTGATATGATGTTAATTCAATATGATGGAAAGCATGTAATGAAATAAGACTTTCAGATCACATTAGTGTACAAATGCTATGCTTCATGATAATTTTCAACAGCATTATAGTCTGGTGGCTAATGACATGCATATCCTGGAGACAGGATACTTTATTTGATCAGGTAGGTTAAGAACTGACAAAATAGTACATTTGTGGGGCTCTTGATTGCTGATCGCATTCTCGTTACTTGCTGGTTACTGAAGGAGAAGCTTACAGACTTCTTTCAGGAGACTAATTGGAAATAAATGAGTTCTCAGAGTTTATCAATTAAACAAGTAACATAAATCATCCTAGTCCGTGTACTCTGCACAATGCCAGTGGGTGGTAGTGGAGAGGTGGAATTGAACTGAGCCATTTTGTAATCACAGTCCAACACATCATGGTGTGACGATGTCTACTATTAAAAGTATGAGCTTCTTATTTAGATTAGAATCTTCATTATTTTTGCATGTTAGCTTTTTAAAATTTGTATTTATGTATTTATTTGTAAATGATAACCCTTATTAAACTAAAATGTGACTAAGGATCCTATTGCTTAGAATATATGAGATGCTCTGGTTTCAAAGATATTTTTAGTATTTTCAGCTGCCTTTAACCAGCATTGCTGAGGTGTCAGCACCTCCCGAGTAAGCCTAGAGTTCCTTAAAGCAGTTGAAAACGTGAAATTCTGAAAGCTGCATGTTTAGCAGTTTAAATATCACATTCGTGGCAATTATTTATAATGTTTAATGATAGTCATCTTTTAAATGTTAATATTCCCACATTAGGTCAAATTTTTTTAAGAAAAATTATTTTCATCTTTTATTGTGTGTGTGTGTGTGTGTGTGTGTATTTGTTGAAATGGATTCCCAATGTTTAAAATAGAACATAAGTAGCCTGAGAAATGGGGGAAAAGATCAGTTTCTAGCCTGGGCTTTTGTCTTTATTTCATTTTTTAACTAGGCTTCAGTGTTCATGTGAATCCTTGAAGTTGTATGTAGAAGATACATTATGTACATTTTTCTAAAAATGGTTTCTATAGCTTATAAAATTATTAGATGGGATTTTAATCTCCAAATATTAAGAACCTTAACTTTATAATCATCTACCCTGTCACAGGACACTATCTTTTCACAGGTTAATGGATCATTTTTGTGTTAAAATATCTCTAAATTGAGAACTTGCCTGTTTACTGTCTGCATCTCTGTATTTTCTTGAATGACAGCAATGTCAACATTCTGACCGTTAGATATTTCTTCTATAACTCTATTTGTGTTCAATTCAAATTTCACTTCATTACATGTTTTTGTTTCTTTGCTGAACTTCCATCTTTGTTGACCGATTCCCTGTCTCCATTATCCATTTTTGTAGACTGTCATGTGAATTTATCACTGACAGGCAAGAAAGGAACACAGCTACATGTTTTGCTCTCGGAACTTGAACTGAATAGCAGATGTGCGGTGATCAATCACCAAACAACTTTGAAAGAGTGATGTGATTGGTCACTGATCATGATATGTATCTTTTACTCACATAGTGATTTGTGGACTGAAGAGATAGCAATGAAATATATACTTTGTGCAATTACTTACAGTTAGTATACATTATAGTGATAACTGTATTTAAACTATATTATGTGGGACTAGTATTATTTAACTAACTACGGTAACTGAAATTCATGTATATCAGAATCACATAAAGTGAGGACTATTTGTATT
The DNA here is from genome assembly GCA_963574885.1 of Lepilemur ruficaudatus. NCBI lineage: Eukaryota > Metazoa > Chordata > Mammalia > Primates > Lepilemuridae > Lepilemur > Lepilemur ruficaudatus. The sequence continues at coordinate 4,449 of CAUYRT010033177.1, forward strand.
CCATATCCAGTGAACAGATTCTTCAAAATTAAAGGCAAGGCTGGGTTTGGTGGCTCAGGCTTATAATTCTAGGCTTTTGGGAGGCCGAGGCAGGAGGATCACTTGGGCCCAGGAATTCAAGCTAGCCAGGGCAGCATAGTAAGATCCCATCTCTATAAAAAAAAATTTAAAAATCAGCCAGGCAATGGTGGTTCATGGCTCTAGTTTCAGCTGCTTGGGAAGCTGAGGTGGGAGGATAGCTGGAGCCCATCAGTCCTTGGCTGCAGTGAGCTATGATCGTGACACTCTACTCCAGCCCGGGTGACACAGGGAGACCTGTTTCTAAAAAAATAAAAACGGTGAGCACAAGTGATATTTATTTTTCCATTGTTTTGATACTTCGCTTAGGATAATGGTCTCCAGATCCATTCAAATTATTGCAAAAGGCATTAAGTCATCCTTCTTCATGGCTGAGTAGTATTTCATGGTATACATATACTGATGAGCACACATGTGCATAGAGGGAAGTAAGTCATAAAGAAATCAAGCAGAGGCTGGGGGAAGGAGGGGGTGGGCGAAAACCTACCTAACAGGTACAATGAACATTATCTGACTGACGGGCACACTTTCAACTCTGACTCAAGCATTGCAAAAGTGATCCATGTAACCAAAAGCATTTGTACCCAATAATACTTGAAATAAAAAAATGATAAAAAATTAAATAAAAATGAAGGCAAAAATACTTTTTTCAGAACAGCACAAACTGGGAGAATTTGTAACTATTAAATACCAGATCTGAATTCTATAGAAATATGGAGGAACTTTTATAGGCTGAAGGGAAATGATACCGGCCTAAATGCTCAGAAACGCATATATAGGAAAGAAAGAATAACACTGGAAGGAATGTTTACCTAGTTGAGTAACTTTAAAAGAATATGTAAATTTTTCTTCTTTTAACTTGTCTACAGTTCAGTTGACAGTTTAATGAAAAAAAAATCTATTGTGAGTTTTATAGCGTAGGTAGATATAACACATACAAAAGTAATACTACCAAAAATTTGGTAGTGTAAAGGAAATCGAACTGTTCAATGTTCTTACATTTTACATAAAGTATGATATCACCTATAAGTAGATTCTGATAAGAGAGAAAGCATTATAATGCCTATATTAACAGTTATAAAGGTAGATAGGTATAGTTCGAAACATCAATAGAATTAAAATACTAAAATTTTTTATTAATCCAAAAGAAAGCAGAAAATGAAGGATATAGAAACAAAAATCAGATGAGAAAATTGAACAATGGACATTCCATATCAAATCCTGTCAGTAATTCTACTAAATGTAAATTGACTATTCCTATTAAAAGTAGATATCATCACACTAAATAAAATAGGCAATCTCAACTGTATGCTCTAAAAGACATTAATTTGAAATATAAATACAGAAATAGGTTGAAAGAAAAGGGTAAAAAATACTATACTATTAAAGAAGTAAAAATAAAAGGGCTTTTGTCTATAATAATATCAATGTAAACTTCAAAATAATGAATATTAGCAAAAGTAGAGATAATTTATAATAAATGAAGGTCAGTTCATAAGAAAGATATAATAATCATAATGTGTATGTGCCTAATTAAAGAGATTTAAAATCATAAAAAACGAGTTGTGAAAAATGAAGGGTAAAATAGGCAAATCCACAAAGTTGAGAATTTTAACAAATATTACATTTATGACCCTGATGATGCTACTTCATCTCTTAAAGCTAGTACCTTCGTCTGTCAGAAAGGCATAATACTATATTTTAAGTGCAAGGCTTAAATAAAATGTGCAAATTGTTTAGAACATGATTGTAGGATACACAATGGGATTTCTGTAAACAGTAGATACTAATGTTTCTTGAAATTTATAAGTCTAACATATAAAGAAGAAAAGCCCATTCTGAAATCGTGGTATTCTAAGTATGAAAACAGTTTTCTTTAACATTACTATATTTTCTTGTTTCTTTTGATCGCTAAAATCTTCTATTTTTGTCAATAGTCATTCTAACTCAATACTTTGCACTTTGGATTCTGATCCTTATATTCTACCAAAATTGATCTCTCAAAGGTTGTATCATCTCCCCCTAGACAAAATAGATTGCATTTCTTAGACTTCATTTTCTTTGATGGGTTGTTCACAACTGAAGAACCTGAACAACCCTTCCTGCTTTGAAATGCTGTCCTCATTCTGGCTGCATATCATGCAACTCTTTGAAATACACTCATGTCTTTGAATTATTCTTCTCTCCACTACTTTACTCTTCCTTTTTCTTTTCTCACGTTAGGATGATGTCTCTCCAGCATCTGCTCATTTTTATGTGACATCTTCTTTCAAAATATGCAGTTGTGGAACTTATTTATTCTCATTATCTAAATGATCATTGCCCTGTTGATGATTATAATCTACATTGTCAGCTCTCAAGTATAAATTTATTCATTTATTTAAATTTGAAATAATGAATTGTTGGCACTATGATTCACTTTGCAAGAAGTTGTCCTTTCTCTTCATTTATATTAAACAAATTTGAATGTCAAGTTAATTTTTCTTCCATAATTTTTTGGAATTTGTCAGCACTTGATTCTTTTACTGCCACCTTTATCACCATGTTTCAATATTATGACAATAATTCCTTTCCTGGACTCTAATTCATTCTCCCCTTCTTTCAATTTACCTGGAAACCTGTACCCACATCAATTTTCTTTAAGCAGTGTCTGCTACCCAGGACTAGCCTTCCTTACAAACTCCACGGCTGCGTATGTGAATGTTTATCCACATTACTGTCTGATATTCTCAGGTTTTCATAATCTGACACAGTTCATTAACTCAACCAGTTTTATCTGCTTCTCATTTCAAATATAATTATCCACTGTTATTCTTGATAGTCCATGCATCTTAGTTTTCCCTTCCTGTGATTCTTCATCTTGGCTCCTATCAAGTTTCTTTGCCCCACACTAGAAAATCCTTGCTCACTCTCTCAACTTCAGCCTACGGTCCCTTCTGGTGAAGCTTTTGCTTACTATACCGCTTGTCATTTCCTTACATTTACCTCCTGTGCCACTTAATAAACTATTGTTTCTTAGGTTCTCTGATTAAAACTCACTTTCCTACTGTCAAGAAGGATTCTGCAAATCACATTTCGGCTTTGCTAGTTGGCTCCCTATTTGTTTCTGCCACTGGAGGCGCTAGAGGGAGACCGGAAAGTCAGAAGAGGAAAGAAAAGCGTTTGGACTCTTAATGCTTTGCTCCCAGTTTCAAACTTGTTTTTTGTTCCTTTCAGCATCACCATGGCAGCACACCTTAACTTGGGTGATGACAATTCACTTTAGCAATGGCCAATGATTTCAGTGTTCCGTTTTCTCAACATCCCCAGATACAGCCTCATTGTGAGGCTTATAGCCAGAACCATCTTTCTGAAAGTCCTCCCTCAAGTTTGAGCCCCAGATCTATTAGGTAGTTCCTCTGAGGTCCTGAGGCATTTTTGCACCAGGCGTACAGTGCCGCCTCCTTAGAAGACAGTGTTCCAGCTCCCCAGAACCCGTCCTCTGGGCTTTTAAACTTAATAATTCCGACCTATTCCCTTTGTTAGGTCACCCTCAGGGGTTAACTGCTTTCTGCAGTTACTATCACAATAATACTTTCACATCATAACCGTTCTCCAATAATGTTAGTAATTGTTTTTATTAAAATATACCTGTTATAATAACTGGAGTAGTATCTGTCTCCTGATTGGACCCTGTTTAACAGACCTCTCCTTTGAGCCATCACTCCTTCCTATGTGCTCTATTATGCCATCTTTTAATTTATGTATTTACTTAGTAATTGTTTTCTCTCAAAGTAGACTAAATTTCTTGAAGCAGGATTTTTTTCATTCTTTTTTTTGTATTCACAGAACTCAGAGCATAGCCTGATGCACTCTATATATTGGTTAAACGAACAGAGGAATGAATGACAGCATTAAATTATTCCAACTCTCTGTGTCTTTCGTGTGGTGATGAAGCATTCTGGAAGCCTGGCTTTGTAAACTACATGTCAGAACAAACCAGGAAGCTGTCTAGCTGTAAGCTGTGAGGAGCACTGGCTCCCTAATCAATGACTCACAACTTACCCAGGTTTTCATCACTGTCTGGGAAAGGACAAAAAGATCACTTTCTCTCCTGTCCTTCTGAGAGTGTGTGTTACATGAACTCTTCTGAGGAAGAGATATTATATCATACCTTTTTTTGAAAACCTCTATATGCTAAAGCATGTTTCTAAACTCTCATGATTAAAAAAATACGAAGTGCTATACACTATTTGAATAATATACATTATATTCAATTGGTTTTTTTTAATAAACATTAATCATGTAATGAAAAATTAATGTTGCTCTGCATCATTGTAATTCATATTTTCTATTTTAGTTCATTTTCAGTTCTTGTGATTGATTGATTATTGAATAGAACACACATTAATTTAGTAGCCTTGTCTGCGAATACTGATTCTGTATTTATTTTATGCACGATCTGAGTTATTTGTAAATTCAGTTTCCTGAGAAGAAATTTATGAAAACCTGTAATTTTCATATTTTTCTAAAATTTGTTTGAAATTATCTTTGAATTACAATAAAGTAAAAAATAGCATCCGCTCTTTGCACCACACAGACTGCCTGAACAAAACATTCATGTGCCGATTTCACAGAGCAAATCTAAACAGTTTAAAGAACTAGTAGAGAATATAAATTATAAGGAAAAGTAAAAGCATGTTTTTTTTAAAGCTGTTTAAAATGTGCACACGGTTGTGTGAATGGGATCAGTTTACACTTTTCTAGGTGTATTAACTCAAAGAGAACACCAAGGTATATGTATGGCACACTCCTAACACAATTGTTTCATTTATGTTATGTCACTATTTTTTCTACTCCTAGTTTCTATTTTTGAAGCTGGCTCCTCCATCCCTTCTTCTCTTTCTTGATCTCTGTGCATAACCAACCTACAATAACTTGTCAATCTCTTGTTTACCTGGGATATTACACAAAAATAGAAGGCACCATTTCAGTATGCAGAAGATGCATTTTGTTCTCATGTGGCCAATTCTAAAAAGCTTTTCTCAGATAACATGAAAAATTGAGTGTACACTCTTCATTCGATGATGAACTGATTAATCATTTTTATCTCACAAGGGATAATAGCTTATGCAATTCATCCTCTGTTTTGTATGAGTACAACACTACCTTTCTAGGAGGAAGGTCTCAATCACTGCTGTGGGCACTAAGAATTGAGATTTCTTTCTTCTAGAGTAATTGACTACAGTTATATATAATCTGTACTCTCTTTTCCACTGCTGTGATCTCATTCTTCTGACAACCAGGCGTCACACAGTAGGATTCAGAAAGGTCAACAATTAAACACCTTGAGCTCATCCTGTAGTCCACAGGATCGTGCCTTGACTAAATGATAAGGCATAAAACACACATTAAGAGTCTAGAGAGGAGGGGAGTATAAAAAGGAAAGACACAAATTACAACATCTGTAAAAATCAATGGGACTGTTTTAAAAAATCAGTATTAGGCAGCATGGTGGCTAGGAAAATAACATTCTTCCCCAGGGGTTGATAAGTGTAGCATAATGAGTACAACCTTTATAGCCAGCAATTAGTCTGCCATGCAATGCCTTCAGCAGAAAATGGAATTACCAACAAGATCCATCCTGATCAAGAAGCCATATATACTGTTAATGAGCAGCCTATATCTTTTCTTTCTCATTGCCTTTACAAATTCAAGGGCAGTACAGGTTGAATTGCATAAAGTAGGAAGAAAGTGTTGCCTCTACTTGGAGTAAAAGAGAAAAGTCACTTAGTTGTGGATCTGTTGCTAAATTGTTCTAATAACTGCTTAACCTCTTATTTTTTTCTTATCTTTTCAATTAATGAGATATACTTTGAAAAGTTATAAATAAAATATATTTCTGAATCCGAGTTAAGTGTTATGATATCATTATGTTGACATTTATGTCTAAGACAATTCTTGTGCCTTTGAGAGCAAAGACAGCTCAAGACAATTGGAAAAGGAAGAAATGTGCCTACCATTGTGTACTTTACTTCCTCCTAGGATTCCTTTATATTACAGATTAACAGCAGTCAACCCACCCCAATAGAAATAGACTGTGAGAGGGAAAGTAAATTTATTCAAACTGTAATATTAATAGTCAGCAATGTATGATAATAGTATAAGCCTTCATTTTTGTATGTTTTAATGTATTGTTCAATTTTTCTAGAATGTTTACCCTTGTCTTTTGTATCTGGGAAAAATATTAATAAATTTATCCTTCAAAGTTCCTCATACCTGTTCAAATTTCTGCATGACTCCTGTTCTTGGACCAAGCACAGAGAGATGCTAGCATATATGCTTAGCACCTTGAGTATGCTATGCTTCAACTTTAGCACTATTATCTTTAGATTTTGAGTTGTTCAAAGTCAGATTAATAGTCCATTTGTCTTTGTATCCACTGGCTAACATAGTGGCTGGTACATAGTGAGCACTTAACAAAATCTACCAAATGGTTTCATATGTTAATAAATTGATTAACAAGATTTTATATGAAATTACTTCATCATTTGTATTTCAAAAGAGAAGAGCAGATTTTAGAATTGTAGCCAGCAGAACATTGGATTGGGAAATATATATTTGGGTATGATGAAAATTGCCCAAGCATTCATGAAATCTAACCTTTCCCATTCGATCATTCAAGTTTGACATAGTTCTTCCTGCAAACCCTGATAACTTGTAACACTACATCATTGCCATGCTGTTGCACTGGTCACTAGATTGAATTTGTTCTTTGTTTACCCTTCTGCAGGACACAGGGTTCTGGTGCTTCTGGTGGGCTCACCTGTCTGTCAAAACATCCCTCTATCTGACACTCCAACTTGGATCTTTGTAGTGTGCCCAGTTCAAGTTCTGGGCTTCTGCTCTTTACACTGTTCCCTTTCCTACTTCAATAACCTATAAGTCAAGGTAGTTTTTCTTTACTATTACTTATTCTCTTCCTAGAGCTATGTTTTTGAAGCTGTAAATAGGAATTTTCATTTTTCCTTCTCATGGACAGTCTTCTATCTTCTCTTTTATTTTATTTCTTATATAGAAAAAATACTGTTTCTCGTAGTCATCACTATATTTAGCTTTTGAATGTATAGTGACTGGTGTATGCAATATTTCATGGAGATCACGTCTTGCCTTGAATATCAAATTTTTGCTGTCTGATTATTTCCTTCATCTGATTATTACCTTCCACCTATAGTGGACAAGTCTAATAATAAGTCCTGGTACTCTCTACTCCCATCCTGGGCCAGGGACATTTCAATTAGCACAGGCTAATAATTATTCAGGCGAAAACATCATATCAAAAATTTCCTTTGCAATTCCTATTCCTAATAAGCACCTGACAAAGTGTGAGAATTTTTAAAATAAATTTTAATTTTGACTTTACATTGAAAAGACCTATACTTCTCAGTATTTTTTGTCTTCAGTAGTTTCAGGATAGTCAGTAGTTTTATATTTGTTACTAATCATCAATGCATCACTGAATATGATAATTTTTTAAAAAGTGTGGATTGTTTGCTAAGCAAGTTAGATATATATTACAGTAAAATATTTAGTACCCTCCTTAGGAAAATTTACTAATATGTTCCTCTAAATTTTAGTATTTGCTCCATTTTTTTTACTAATTCACATATTATTCTTGGGGTTCCATAGACATCAATGGAGTTCATATACTGAATTCAGAGACTCTATGAACATAGGGAAAAAAATCATACTTTCATTTTCAGTAACAATTAAGCATTTTCTTGGAATTACTTATGAATATAGGGAGGAAGGCATATAGTATTAATAACTGTAACTTAGACAACCAAAAGATATTTTCACTCCACAGTAGGGTTGCTATATGTGTAAAGTATGACTAAGGGTAACTTGACATTTCAGTAGTTATTAAACCCAATTCCAGATCACAAGTGAATCCAGTCTACCTGTATACAAATGTTTGTTCAACATTAACCACCAAGTGTTGGGAAAACTCCACACCTAGCAGTCATTTAGCAAATTAAATCTTGAAATCAGGTGTTCTCACATTGGTGATATCGACTGATAGGCTACATTCAAATACTCTCGATCTATAATTGTGATCAGTATATGGAGAGAGAAGTCATTTTCATTAGTTTTTAGAACATGATAGTTCAAATGGTAATTCTTAACTCACCTTAGGCACTGTAACCTGTTATAAGACATACAAGCATACAGACTACAAGGGTCAGCAGCCTTAACATAGATATGTCTTTAATAAATAAAATTTCAGTTTAAATTACCCATGTTTAAAATGTGTTACCTTGTTATTTAATAAATTTATTGAAACATGTTACTGAATAACAAATTTGATTTTTAAAATATTTCAGAGTATATTTCAATGTAATTTCTTTATTTCACAATCATATGATATATTTATATATTTGTGTATTATGATACCTAATTATTGAGATGACAGGTCTCTAATATATACCAAAATCTATTATATATAACATAAAATACAAAATTTATAATTACAACACATAAAGATTTAACAGTGTCTGTGCCTTCTCTCATAGCCCCAACAAACTGACTAGTAGAATAACCTTGCCTCACCACAGCATTCTGAGATTTCTAGTAACTCTTCCATTATTGGGATTGAAAGTGGGGTGTCAAAATAGCTACAACAACAACAACAAAACAGGACAACAGATAATACACATGTATAACATTTTCAAAGCTTCAGCTGAGTGCTGGAATTATTTTAGGAAAATTAATCCCTCATTCTTAGTGCTTCTACATTCTTAATTATCTCCTTGGCCAAGTGGCTTTGTTCCAACCCTCCTCCATGACCCTTATTTTTCAAAATATTCACTTTGGCAAACAGAGTGAACAAATTTTCATGTAGAAGTTCTTGGTTGTTCAAATAATAATTAATGCATTTTTCCTAGAAGTCTTCATCATGATAAAGAAAAAAATATTTTGTTTATCATTCTATTGCTAAATGTATCGTGTACGTACATTGAGTATGTACGACTATACTCAATAACTTAAACTGAAAGAGTGAATAAATGCACGTTGGCCCTAGCCCTGAAAGAGCGTAGCCTGTTTCAGTGTAATTTAGGTATTTCCAATCAGATATGATTTGAAGAGAGATCCTGAAAGTCTGAAGTACAGTACATCTCAAGCCAGTTGCTTGGTCTGTGCTATGCTACTCCTATTATGAGAAAATTGAATAAAAGAATAAAATCTGTCTTCCAAATAATTGAATTCCTATTTTTGAAACTAAATCAATTGATCAAATGCTCAATTAGCAGATACACAAACTGTTCAGAATGTTGATTACAGATAATGAACTGATTTAATTACAAATAATAAGCGAGTTCATAAAAAACTCCATGAACTGGCAGCCTCTATATAAAGGATAGGAAACGTGAGCAGCCAAACACTCCCGAAGCACTATTTTGATTGCAATCAGAAAATATTGAACCCATTATCTGGGGTGGAGGTGGTAGAATTATTTTAGCAGGAAATAGAAAATGACCACAGAGGAAGCAATATTTGGATATATAAGGTAGTACTCAGCCAGAAAAATATTCCTTTTTCCTCTAAAGCTGTGATGAGCTACAAAACTGTTATGTGAACTTTCCATCTGTCGTCTTTACTCTGATCTGAAAATTAAATAAGCAAAAAAAAAAAAAAAAGCCACAGAGAGATGCGAATGGCCGATATGCACATGAGAATATATTTTACAACATTAGCCACTAAAAATGCATATCGAAGAATTATTAATGTATTGACATATTATATTTTGACATAAATATACTGACATAAATATATTTTGAGAATTATTGTTTTATTTAAATAGCGTTCAGAACATCACTGTTAATAGTTGTGTGGCATTTAAGCTACTTTATTTTTCCTAGAATAATCATTCATGATGTTAAAGCTTGTGCCTTTTCATATATATATATTTTACATATATATTACATACGTGTATTTCTTTAATTGTGACCTTTACAACACCTAAAATTGGGCCCAAATTTAATATTTTTTATTTGTTTATTTAAAGACAGCAGAAAATATTAAATAGTCTTTCTAAAACCAAAATATTTTAGCTGCCACTTCTACATTCTCCAGCCTGCTGGAGTTCCCTTACTCATGTTATTTATAGGTAACTCAAACCTGCATTCAAGTTATAGTTGAAACCAAGAATCTCTCCCATTCCCTGGAAATTTCTGGGGCTATACATTTCTCCTAGTCACCTTGGGTACATACTTAATTTTTCTTGATTCTCTTCTCTTGCATCTCTTTCTCTGTGTCTTGGGTCTATTAGGTATGGGGAAAAGAACTTCCTTTTCCTAATTTTCTCTAAAATGCTATGTACTGAATTTATGCATTATCACATTTTTTCTGAAGATTCTGATAACTGATAAGGGCAGAATAACATACAAAACGTATTACATACCAACACATATAATATTTAGAAAACCATATGGAACAAATTAAAATTTAATTTCATTATTGGGACATTCATTGACAATTCCAAGGTCATATGTTAACATTTCCTATGTCACATCTTGCTCTAGGAAATTCTCAGTGGCCATGTCTTCTTTGAGAGTCAGCCCCTCCTTGTTGCCTGAACTTTTTCCAAAGCCTATACCTATCTTTGCCAATTTCTCTGGATTATTACTGGGTTGCCTTAATTTTTCCTCATGAATGTTTAGGGAAGAAATAATTTTTTTTTGTCAAAATGTAGAGAAATTTGCATTTTGTTTTAATTCTAGCCAATCTTACCTATGCTCTAAATATTATAGTCCCATAACCCCCACTTTCTAATTGTGCAATCTTAACTTATTTTTCCTTCTTGTATTTAAATTTCTTCATTTGTAAAATGAGAATATCACCTATTTCCAAAGTTAATGAAGTTAATAAGTTAATAAATGTCAACCACCGTTTTTTAGAAAAGTGCCAGCATATAATAAGTACTATGCGGGTGTTAGCTATTGTTATTATGATTATAAATATTTTGGAACACAAATCAACATGGCTTGTCGGGAAATATTGAAAATCTTGTGCAGTCTGAACAGAGGATTATATTAGTAAGAGTTAAAAAAATAGTTTGTTATAGAGCAAATAAGGATAGACTGGGAATTAGGAAACCTAGATTTTAGCCTCCTCTGTACCACCAAAAAAGTGTGATGTTTGCTTTTTATTCCTCCCAGACCTCAGATTTCTTATAGATGAACACATGATGTCTCTACTATCATCATAATTCTAAAATGAAAGTTATAAAATTTGAAAGGTTTAGTGTAATCTGGTAAATATTAATGTCAATGCTAAATGAATAATTTTAGTTTATTAAATAAAACTATTTCATGACACTTGAGCTCTGAATTCAGTGGAACACTGGTTACTCTTCAAATATGTGACATAGTTCTAAGGACAGATGCATAAAGTAAAGATATTTCATTGGTGTGTGGCTTAGTTTTTGCAGCAGTTGTAGAAGTGGCTATAATATAGCTTATTGTCATTTATGTTATTATTGCAGTTACTGTACTTAAGATGATACATTAGTCAGCTTGGGCTACCATAACAACATACCACCCAATAGGTGCTTAAATAACAGAAATTTATTTTCCTGTACTTCTGGAGGCTTTGGAAGTCCAAGATTAAGATGCCCTCAGGGTTGGTTTCTGGTGAGGCCTCTCTTTCCTGGCTTGTAGATGGTCACCTTTTCCTAGTATACTAACATGTCTTTTCTTCTGTGTGTGCGTGGAAGAGGAGGGAAAGAGAGACAGAGAGAGAGAGAAAGACAAAGGGATAGAGATAGATCTGGAGATATCTGGGGTCTATTCCTCCTCTTAAAAAGATACCAGCTTTATTGGATTCTGACTTCATTTAACTTTAATTACCTTCCATGTCTTCAAATAGAGAAGGTTAAGGTTTTAACATATCAATATTGGGGGAGACACAATTCAGTCTATAAGAGATAATATCTTTTCCTCCTGGACACTTTGACTGCCATTTATCTAAGGAGTCACTAGGTGCTCTTGGTGCTGTGATGTGTATGCAACATTTTAAGATTTATTTATAGAGTAATATTTGCAATTTGTTAGCAGCGTAAGAACCTTATGAAGTTAATGTCATACAAAATAAAATGTATAAAAGAGATAATGGATTTGTCAGTATATTCAAATTATTAAAAATATTTAGTCTGGATTTATTTTTAAGAAACTGTGAACTACTTCAAAGAAGCTCTGGAGTTTCCCTGAGTTAAACTTGCTAAATCTACTTATCTTTTGGAATATCATTACGGTTTATGCAACAATAGTCTAGTCTAGAAATCCAATTCACAACAATACATAACTAGTTGTCAATATAGGTAGATCTAGCAGCATACCAAGGGTGGCAGTTGGCGCAGTCCCCAGCCCCAGTGTGGGCAGTAAGGACATGCAGCAATTAATTTCCTAATAACCTTTGTGTAAGTCTCCCCTGCTGGGAAGCGGAAAGAGACTTTTCCAACCCAAGTTCTAAAGAAATGCTATAGCAACTATCAATTTTATTAATACATAAGCTTTGAATTACAATGCATTTTACTGCTCAGTATTTGACAAACATTATACTCAATAAAGATGTTACTACAAATATATGCTAATTATACAATAGTTTCCTCCTGGCCTCCCCAACACATACGGACTCTACATCCTGCATCTCTTGCGATAATGAGTTTTTAATGGTTGAGAATGTCTTATCCAACGTGTGCAGTGCCTGCCTGTAGCTGCTGTGGTACTACCTATCAAAGAATAGATTCAAAATAAACAATACTAAGACGGTGACTGTAAACTCAGTCACCACACGTTGAATTACATCAATTCTAGCATTCCATATGACCTCTTATAGTTTTTGTTTAAAACTTAAAACAGTGAAATAGCACAAGCTGAAAATTTTACCAAATATAAAATATTTAACTGAATCTAAACAAAAAATGCTTAAAATTAAATTAATTTAAAATTAAAGTGTGTTTCTTTTGAAGAGGTGATTATTTCTTTGTAGACTATAGAATGAGTTAAGAAATTAAAACATTATTTCATTGGTTCAACTTAGTAGCAAACTAAATTGTAACTTCCCAGTTTGTTTTTTCTCAGAAATTTGCTTATAGCATGCACTGGAAAATTATTTACATAAAACATTTTACGTCTCCGTCTCCTGAAAGGGCCGAAGTTCAAACTGTTAAGAATCTCTAAACACTTGCTGGATAAATAGCAGACATTTCTCCCCTGTTTTGTACAATATTATTAATATTTAATTTGTTTATTTTTATTTTTAATGTCATGATTATCTATGAAGTTCAATAAAAGAAAAATCTCACTCTGCACTTTTCTTCCAGCAATAATTAATATTCATTTCATTTCATGATTGCTAATAAAGATAGTTTTGGCTTATGAAGAGGAGTAAATTTTTACATGTGTGTATTGAAATCTTTGCCTGAAGCACAAGAGGTATTTGGAGCAGAAAGATAATTTGGGAGCTCCCGGATCTGCTAATAGACTCATTCACATGTGAGAAAATGTACAGCATTGTCCTCGTTAAAAATATACAGAATCATCCTCTTTAAAAAATAAAAAGACAACAAAACAAATAAACAAACAAAACCAAATTGATAAACTGAATTTAGCAGAAGAGAATAGCTAATGGAATTACCTGGCTTATTTTTCTTTATAATTCAGTGCTATGAAAAATCTATAACATGAACGAAATAAATACAAATTAAATAAATACAATAATAAATTATTTAAATTAAATAAATACAATAAATACAAATTAAATTGATTAAAAAGAAAATAAAAATTATTTGAAGCCATGAATGGCCTGTCTTCTAGCAAACTTTGACTAGTGAGGATAATGGAAATGTTTTCTGTATTTCACAGAGGAAACAAAAAACCAGCAATACACTGGTCAAAAATAGGATGATTTGTAAATTAGTAGTAGAGAATATTGTAGAATGATATAAATACATAAATGTTTTGAAAATATCAGATGGAAAGATACAGAAATCTGTTTACAAAATAAATACCGTTCTGTAATATTCCGTCATTATCTTAATTTACTTAAATCTGTAGGTCACTAAAATAGCAACACCAAGGGGGAACATTTCTGTTGTTCAATATTTAAAATACAATTCTGAATATTTTGCCTCCAGGTTTTCACATGTGAGATGAGAGTTTTTACCTTAGGAATAGGAAGAGGCAATGCAAATTTCACGTACAGTACAAAGGATTGGCTTCTTAATATGCCTTACCTTTATAAACTCATGATCTCAATAAAATCTCACCAGCACACCTTACCCTGTTAGGCTGACAAGTACTTTTCAAGTCTACCCTTGTCATAGGAAACCCTACTCTTCTAGCATGTGGCAAGGGATTACACAAAAGCATATCGAATCTGTTAACATGAAAACCCCTCGGCCTTCCAGAAGAGGGGAAACAAGCTCACCTTGAGCTCCGCAGCAGACGGCTGAGTTGGGGGCCTGGCTCTGGGGGCTTCTCCTGCGGCCGGCCAGTCATGCTGCTCTCATGCTGCTCGGCAGGTGGGAAGAGGAGACCTGGTTCTGTGGGGAAAGAAGGAGGAAAGGTCACTGCCTCGTCACTTTGCTCCTAGCTCTCCATCACCATCCTGCAGAGGACACCACCTGAAACCCCAGGGGGTTCCCAAGGCTGGCCTCGCTCACTCTCACATCAGGGGGAGGCAGGCAGGCATGCGGTCAACAAACGTTTTCAAGAAGGCCCATGGTGTAGGGTGTGCCAGGCACTGAGGAATGAGGCCACAGAGATGAATTACATGCAGCCCTGCTATCAGGAAACAGTCGGGGGGGGGGGTCGTGTTTGATTACAATATAATTTGTAAGTGCTGTGATTTCCCCAAATTCTTTCAACAGCCCACAGCTTCCACGTGCCACAGCACAGAGCCTCCCCAACTACTTGCGAGGAAGGACCAGTTTTGTCTGGTTTTTAGTTTCCAAACCATCACAGATAAATATTTTCATAAAATATAATAAAATGAACTGCTAGAAAAATAAATGACAAGATATTCATAGAACGTATAAGGCTACTTTTTTATTATTCAATAGATTATTCTGTCAAATCGGTATGGAAGTTTCTAGGTGCTTTATTCTCAATTTCTGCACTTCTCTTGTGGACCGGTACACAGTCTGCACCGAGCACCGTTCCACGAAGCACAGCTGAACAGCACTGCTACGGTGAAGACGTAAGCAGCACACTGTCCCACCATGCCTGGCTGTTCCCTTGGTTCAGAGAGGGAGGCTAGAAATAACAATGATTTCAAATTCACTCCCTTGGACTACGGAAAGTTCATTCCGAGAGGCTCTCTCCAGGAGGGAGAATCGCAGCAGGGACTCTGGGCAAGTGTGGCTCCGGGCCGTCTGGAGGTAGCTGGTGGCACCAACCTGCCGTTGTGTTCAGGTAATAAAAGTGTGAAGTTCACAGGGAGCTGCTCCCGGAGCCCTG
Source organism: Lepilemur ruficaudatus (assembly GCA_963574885.1). Taxonomy (NCBI): domain Eukaryota; kingdom Metazoa; phylum Chordata; class Mammalia; order Primates; family Lepilemuridae; genus Lepilemur; species Lepilemur ruficaudatus. The sequence goes on from CAUYRT010033177.1 coordinate 20,027, forward strand.
TCCGCCCACACCCTGAACTTCCCAACCCTAACTATGGCAACCCCGGCCGCTGCTACCTCCCCTGGATGACAAGAACAAAGAGTCATCTATTAAAATGGACTGGGACATTTCAGAAAATAAATCATTTTCAAAACGTCAAGAGGGCTGCCGGTGTTCATTCCTACTACTTAGTGCTATAAAAATGATTTTTTTTTTTCAAATCGAGAAATCCTTTGTGACAGCCAGCTCCAAAAAAAGCATTTAACTGCCGATTGCCTTAATACTTGAGGGAGGCATTACATGTCATTTTCACCCATTTGAATGTTTAAGAGAAAGTACTCATTTCTCTAAACTCTCAGCTTTTAAGTAGTTCTTATTTTAAACTTTAGAAGAAGATAACTCTGCAGAAGAAAGACTTCCCTTTCCAAAGTCCTGTTTGTTTTCTTTTTTTCATGCAAACACACACACTCTCTCCCTGCTTCAAATGCTAAATCATCTGCAATTTTGGAGTTTGCTGCTCATGAAATTCTAGAGATAAGCACATCACCAACATTCCTATAGCAACAGAATGTTTTTGAAGCAATGTCTGTAATGTTACAAAGATTATATATCATTATCTCTGAATGTTGGCGAAGAGAAGGTTATGGGGAATAATTGTTTATGTACAAATAAGTCAATACAGTAACTGGCAACCTGAATAGCACACCTTATCAAGGAGCTAAATCATGGCACAGGGTTCCTATGAATAAATTCACCATCTTTACCCTCAACTGTCTGAAAATAACTCTCCAGGCTCCTCTGCAGCAGCGTGAGTCCTTGGAACTGCTTGCTTGTCCCGTGGGCAAGACTTATGCTTGACATAAGTCAATTTTTATTGGCCATTTACTATATGTAAGGCATGGGGCTAGGCTCCAGGTTTCTAAAGATAGGTTATTCTTCAAAGAGGCTCAAGAGAAACACATAAACAGGTAATTACAATTCTCCTTTCCTGCTAAGAAGAGATTATTGGCTGGAGTTAAGGTAAAGAAATTAACCAGCTCCATCCATCCATCCAACCATCCATTCATCCATCCGATGCTGGCTGGGTGCCTAATGCGTACTATGCAAGTGCAAGGTGGCACTAAGCATAAACAGTCAAGTGAGACCAATGTGTCCCCTGCCTTCAAGGAGCTTATAATCCAGTGGAGGAAGCCAACATTAGCAAATCAAAAATAACTATCATAGGCCGGGCACGGTGGCTCACGCCTGTAATCCTAGCACTCTGGGAGGCCGAGGCAGGCAGATTGCTTGAGCTCACAAGTTCAAGACCAGCCTGAGCAAGAGTGAGACCCTGTCTCTACTAAAAAAAAATAGAAAGAAATTAGCTGGACAACTAAAAATATATAAAAAAAATTAGCTGGGCATGGTGAGGCATGCCTGTAGTCCCAGCTACTCAGGAGGCTGAGGCAGGAGGATTGTTTGAGCCCAGGAGTTTGAGGTTGCTGTGAGCTAGGCTGACACACAGCACTCTAGCCCGGGCAACACACTGAGACTCTGTCTCAAAAAAAGAAAAAACTATCATAGTTAGTGGTGCCCAAAAGAGGCATGGCTACTGCTATTATGGCATATGCCATAGTACGGAAAAGGGTCAGTAGTGCTTTCCTAAGAAATTAATTTTAATATGAGCCCTAAGAATAAATTGGTGAAGCAAAGTAGGGAATGCAGGAAGGAAAGGACAGAGAGCAAGGGTGTTGCTGGCATAATGAATAGCCTGTGCAAACGTCCTGTGATGGGAAGAAGCACGGCATGCTCTAGCTAGGAAAGGAGGCTCTTAGGGAGGATACATTGGTTTAACCTCACACCATGCTCCAATCACTATGGTTTCCAAGACAGGCATTAAAGATGGGCAAAGGTTTTTTTAAAAAGCACCAAAGGAGTTACCTAGCACAAATCAGGAACATATTGTGCCTAACTGCTAAATTCTCCCTCTTCTTACACTGTCATGAGACATCCAGAACAGGGGCCACCCTGCCCTCTCCCCCAATGTATATAACAAATTTTAGGATTCTTATCCACTTTTTTCTGCAACAGTGGTAACTTGGTTCAATTCAATTTGGCCCATGGTAAAATTCGTTGGTCAATGCTGACGTAAGACCGACAGCAAGTGTGAGATTTGGAATGTGGACGAGCACCTATTAAAATTATTGCTGGAGAGGACTCACCATGGGTGTCACTTTAAGGAAGGTCCCACCATTTCATGCACAGCATATGAGCTTTGGTGCTAAGCGGACCTGGGCTCAAATCTGGCCCTGCTCTTCACGTCCTTGTGGCCTTGTTCCTCTTCTGTGAAATGGGTTAGCAGAACTTTCCTTGCAGGGGCTCAGGGAGATCCGTGAGAATGTAGGTCCCACACTGAGCATGCTGCCTGGCTCCCAACAGGCCCTGGATAAGTGGCAGCCATGGGGACAGACTCCCCCCACCCCACCCCATGATGTGAAAATCAAGAGGAATCCTCAAGGATTTCTCTGTCAGTACTGGGGCTGCACGGCAGCTCTGCGAGGGCTCAGGGTCAGCCACTACTGACCAGGGGTCCCGATGACTGTTTCTTGGTCTGTGCCCTCAAGAGTCCCCCAGTCACTGTGCTGAGGGATCCCGGAGCAATCCAGCTATCATCCAGAGGATTTACAAATCGCTCCACCCAGGAGCTCAGAGACAGAAGCCAGCAAACCTGGGTTCTGGTTCCAGTTCTGTCTCCACCACTAAGGACCAGGGTCCCCACGACAAACAGCTGAATCTCAGATGGCAGAGGACGTGGAGCAGCTACCGTTCAGGCCACGCATGTTGCTGAGCTCCCCAGACAGTGCCTCCGGGATTTATTTAATATAATAATCTTGCAGAGTCACTGCTGGGATCACCATTTTCTAAGTGAGAAAACTGAGGCCCGGCGACTTGCCCAGGGCCACAGAACTGAGTGCGGAGCTAGGGCTTGAAGTGCCAAAGTGCTTCCCCTTTGACCATCACCACACCCCCACATGGCAATGGAAAGTTTACCTCCTTTCCACAGGACCACGGAGGAAACAGCCCTGAAAGGCTGTGACCTTCCAAAGCCCCCAGCCAGGAGGCAAGGCCACGACCTTCCCACCACCCACGAGCCTCAGTCTCCCCTCTGTGCGACGCCAGCGACGAACGCGGGCTCACCTGCCATACTGCCGTTAGAGCTGGGGAGATGTGGGGATTGAAGAGTCTTGGGGAGGGAAAAAACTCATATACGGAAGTGAGCTCTTTAAATGAGTATTTAAAACCCCAAATCAAAGAAGAAGGGTTCTCCTCAGCCACAAGGCAGTTGGAATGAACAGAACAGCTCACACTCCACCAGACAGGGGTGGGGGGTTCAGCCTGGGGACGGGAGGGACACAGTATATAAACTCAAGGCTTCCGAAATGGGAAGCGGGTCCGAATGAGGTGTGAAGAATTCCCTCCATGCCACCCACAATACATTAGACATTGGCGCAGATTTTCCAAAAGAAGAAAAAGGAGCGGGGGTGGGGGGAGGGAAGGAAAATGGAGGGGAGGAGGAATTAACTGTGAAACGGTATCTCCAGAGCATCCAAGAAAGAGCAGAGTAATCAATGCAACGCGAAATCGCAGATTCCGGTCGCTTGGGGATCAACCATTCTGTCAAACGAGTTCTCCTACACAGAGATGACGGAAGGAGAGGTCATTTTCAAGTGAGGCCTGGAAGCTTCTTTGGATGTCCCACCTCCACCCCCATGGAGGCCGAGAAAGAAGAATTTTCATTCACTGGAGGAAGGGGGTCTTGCCCAGGCCATGATGGGAGATACAGGCAGATCACTTAATCAGGCCTTCATGCATCTGCTCATTCCAGACACAAAAGCTTGGGCATTCCACATCAGTATCAGAGCAGCTCAAACACCGAGAGCATGTCAGATGGCTCATCACAGGCCAACAATGGACAACAGGCCACCCTCTGCTCTCCAACCTCAGGCCTGCCATCTCCTGGCTCACAGTTCCAACCAAGCCCTTTCTTACCCCAGGGCCTTTGCACATGCTGGTCCCTCTGCCTGGGATGCTCTTTTTCCAGCTCTCCCCTCATGAATGTTTACTTATCTTTCACGTTATAGCTTCAGTGAGATATCTCCAATGCTCCAGAAATTTAAGTGGGCAGCAGCACTTAATCACACTTGCAATGTGTTAACGAATTATGTGGTTAACAAGTTGGTCTCCCCAATCAGACTGTAAGCTTTACTACGGCATGGGCTGTGTCAGCTTTTTCACCATTATGTCATGGCCTAGCACTGAGGGTCTCAGTCCTGATTGCAAATCAGAATCACCTGGGGAGCTTTATAAAAACACAGATGCCTGGGTCCCACCGCAACCTGTTGAACAGGGTTTAAATCCTGCCAGGTGGTTCTAAGACCTGACCAAAGCTGAGAACTGCTGACTTCAAGAAGAGGCCTGGCTTCTGTCCTAGATTCAGAATAATCTTGAAATGGCTCAGGGAGTTGTAGCATGACCTTGCTCCCTTTGCTTGCATACACAATGTATCGTTTAAATGTTGGTCTCCACCCTAGAGATTAATTTTGAGGAAATTCCGGAAGAGGAAAACAAAATCCTCATTGTTGAAGAGGAATACTATTCCTTTCATTAAGTAGTGCTGCCCGTACAGCCCCCTCCCCTCACACCCCTCTGTTCCCTTATCCTGGTTTGCCGACTTCATCCTCAGAGCCACAGGATTAACTCCATGTCTTCTTGAAATACACTTAAATACGTGGAGTGAAATCTGCTAAGTCTGCTAATTTTTTTTTTTTTTTTTTTTGAGACAGAGTCTCACTTTGTTGCCCGGGCTAGAGTGCCGTGGCGTCAGCCTAGCTCACAGCAACCTCAAACTCCTGGGCTCAAGTGATCCTTCTGCCTTAGCCTCCCAAGTAGCTGGGACTACAGACATGCACCACCATGCCCGGCTAATTTTTTCTATATATTTTTAGTTGGCCAATTAATTTGTTTCTATTTTTAGTAGAGACGGGGTCTCGCTCTTGGTCAGGCTGGTTTCAAACTCCTGACCTTGAGTGATCCACCCGCCTCGGCCTCCCAGAGTGCTAGGATTACAGGCGTGAGCCACCGCGCCCGGCCTAAGTCTGCTAATTTTTAATTAAAACAGGCCCAGCTACACAACATGGTAGAATGCAAAATTTCACATTTAATTTATTAAAACAAGAGAGTTCAAAGCCAGTTCCTATTGGGACAGGCTCTCCAGGCCACCCCAGGTGGACAGGTAGAGGTGCTCTGCAGAAACTTGCCCATGGGGCACTGGGGCGGGGAGCTCACTCACAGGGGCGGGTCATCTGTCCTGATCCGGTTTTCCCAGGAGGAGCCAAGAGCAAGCTGTCCCTTCCCAGTCGGTTACCCTTACTAAGGACGAGGGGGTAAACAAATCCAACCACTATTAAAACAGCACACAAGCAACAACTCCAGTTCCCCGATAGGTTTCACCAGATCAACAAAAGCGCTGTCGGAGTCAGTCCCAGGACGCTGGGAGCAGCAGGCTCCCTCTGAACTAACTGAAGGGTCAGCTCTCCGCAAAGCAATGCTCCTCTAACTTCAGCGTCCACAGGGACCACCGTGGGAACTTGTGAAGAAGGGAGCGTCCCTGCACACCCACTAGGTTGGCCATAACCAAAGAAACGAGATAACAAGTGCTGGCGCGGATGTGGAGAGATCTGAGACCTGTGCATGGCCGGCAGGGATGCAAACGGGTGCAGCTGCTGTGGAGAACTTGGTGGTTCCTCAAAACGTTAAACGTAGAACTACCACGCGACCCAGCAATTCTGCTCCTATGTGTATACTCAAAGAACTGTAAACAGGTACTCAGATGTTCCTAGCAGCATTGCTCACAATAGCCAAAGACGTGGAAATGACCCAAATGTCCACAACTGATGAATGGATAAGAAAATGAAGCTTCCTGGATCACACTATGAGAAACTCTCACTCATGAGGTCTGGGCTGGGCCCAAGGGACATGTTTTTTAAAGGAACATCCTGGCTTATTCTGAGATGGGTGGTCCCCAGACACAGCCTAAAAGGCAGAGCTGATCTGTGTAAATAATATCTTTGGATGAATCAATAACAATCGGTACAATTTATCTACCAAGTGCCAAGTATGTGCCAGGCACCGGGGGTTTGGTGCTTTCAAATACACTATCTCAGAATCACAATGCAAGGTAGGAATAATCTCTGTTTTATTTTACAGACAAGGAGATTGAAGCTCAGAGAGGTTAAGTAAATTGCCCAGGGCACACAGCTGATTAACAGTAGATTCAAACCAGTATCTGTCTGACTCCACAGATTATATTTTTTCTATCACCCTACACCATGCCACTGTGTCCTTTAACAAGCTCTTGCAGGTGGCAGAAATAGCATTTCTGTGTTATAATATGTGGAAAATGCTCTTTACATTGGAGACTTAGACCATCTTACCCGAAATGTGGTTATGAGACCAGCAGCCTCAGCATCCCCTGGGAATTTACAGACTCTCAGTTCTCACCCCAAGTTTGCTGAATCAGACTCTGCTATCCACAGATAATTCACCTGCACAAAGTGTGAGCAGCACTGGCCTCTCTAGAGCTGTGTTGTCCAGTACAGTAGCTACTGGGCACAAGTGGCTGTTTAAACTAATATTAATTAAAATTAAATAAACTCAACTCAGTTCTTCAGTGGCATTCAGTAACCACATGTGGCTAGTGGCCACCACACTGGACAGCACTGAATGGAGCGGTTCCCGCAGTCCAGAGTGCTCTGTTGCACGGAGCTCTCTAGAGCGGGTAGCTCAACCTTGGCAGTACTGACATTGTGGGTAGGATAATTCTTTGTTGTGGATAGGGCTTTCTGTACATGGTAGAGCAGTAGTCCTCAACCGGGAGTGATTTTACCCCTCAAAGGACACTTGGCAATCTCTGGAGACATTTTTGGTTGTCACAGCTGGAGATTTCTACTAACATCTAATGGATAGAGGCCAAGGATGCTGCTAAACATCTTGAAAGGCACAGGACAACCTCCACAACAAGGAATTATCTGGTCTAAAATGTCAGTAGTGCTGAGATTGAGAAGCTCTGTTCTAATCAAGAAAACATAGCCAGTCTCAGTAAAACCGATACCAGGAGACTAATGAGACCAAAGTACTCCCCGACCCTGCTGCCAAACCCTGAGATGCCTTCAGAACCCCTAGAAGCTACTCTCTAAGCAAACAGGTATCTGTTTTTGCCAAGAATGCAGAATAGGAAGTCTGGTTTCCAAATAATCCCACACACTCATTACTAAAACGAAGTCCCTACACTTCAAATCCCAAGGGCTAGGAAAGGAAGAAAACATTTTTGATGTTTGGAATGTGTGATAAATGTTGCATAGAAACCACAATCCGCAGTCGGTTAGGTGTAGATATATCATCCACTCATTTGTTTATTCATCTATTTATTTGTAAGTGTTTACTGCACACCTACTGTGTGTTGGGAACTTGTCTGGTGTTGGAAAGGGGTGATGGAGATGGGCAGGGGGCAGAGGAGTGATGGCAAATGGGCAGGGCCTTTCCAAGGTCACCTGTAGAGGTGACATCTCGGCACAGACCTGAATAAACTGAGACTGAACTAGGTGACTCGGGGAGGAAAGACAGTCCCAGGCCAAGGGGACAGTGGATGCTGGGCCCTTGGATAGAGGGAGTTGGCAGGTGAGGTCAGCAAGAAAGGCAGGGTCAGGTCAGGGGCACAGAAAACCATGGGAGGTCTGTGAGCAGGGGAGAGGGGCTTGATTAACTTTTCACATGGACAAGTAACTACAGCAGGACAGGAGTGGAAGAAGAAATGCAGTGTTCCAGGCAAAGGATGGTGATGGCTTACTATTAATTAATCAATTAACTAAATCATTAATATTAGTAATTCTCTACTGGGCCAATGATATTAATATCCTATTTAAGATATATATGGGGAGATCAGGTGTCATGTTCAAGGTACTTCTATGGGAAAACGCATTCTGAATTCCAAATGATTGACTTGAAACCTTTTCCATCCACCTTGGTTTTAAACTGGGGACTGCGTGTTCTGGCAGAAGACAGCAGGAAAGGGAGTCGGGGCTAGGATGGATCACCAGGAGGGAAAAGGATGTATCCTCTAATCACACCCTTTTCCCCAAAGCCATCAGAGGAGTCTGAGCGGGGCTCAGAATTCCCATCATAATTCTTGCAAGGTTGTTGGGCAGTGGATGGATGAGACCCAGGTATTCTGTTACAGGCAGAACAGCAGACGAAGGGCAGGTTCTCCCAGAAGGATGCACTGTAGCTACGTCTGAAGCAGAGCTGTGGAGTCTTATTCAAAAGCAAGGGTGCCTCTACTTGTGGGGTTCCTAAGGATTTAGGGCAACATAAGGTCATGAAGTCAGCAGATTTAAGGCAAAATAATCCAGCCATGCCTCTTACTAAATGCACAACACTGGGCATGCCACCAATTTTTCTGATCCTTGTTATTCTCATCTGGAAAATGGAAACCACATCCCCTCCCTCTCAGAGAGGTTATGATGGGCAAATGAGACAATACCTGTATTAAGTGTGATGACAACTTCTGGTCCATGCAGTGCCTAAGTCTGGGCATCTGCACCTTCTGGAACACATACAGAGCCCTCCATGCTCCACAGGCACGTGGGACTGTGCCATACTCACGACCAGGGAATTGAGCTTTGCACGTGGAAAGGGGCTTCCCTTTCATTAATTCATCCATTCAAACATATTCACTGGGTCTTGGTGTCAGGCATGGTGTTTGGAAGAAGCAGTAAGTAAGAGGCAGCCCCTACTCTCCAGGAACTCACGGGCAGTGGGGGCAGACAGACATGAAAATAGGTTCCACTAATAATCCTCCTTTCCCTTAGCGCCTGGTGGCAATTGCCCAAATTGTTTTCTTGCCTTTAGACTAGAGCCACCAGCCTTTTAGGCTTGCAGACACCCCTCGTCTCCCCATAGCTTGCAGCACCAACCCTGGGGCTGTGCCCGCTGCTCATCTCCAGGCTGGCACAGGGACCTGAGTGTTTCTGTGGAGTCAGGAAAAGATGGTGAGAAAAAGTCAGGGCTGGCTGGGCAGGGAGGGGACCCAGGAGAAGGGTTTGCCTTCCGCAAGGCCCTCCTCCCAGCCCCCAGCTCCTCCCTCCGGTGCACATGGCTCCAATACAAGAAGACCAGGATGGCTCAGGGGCCAGGATAACCACTGTGACCCCAAGATCGCCCGGGGCTCGGCGTCTCTCCAGTGCTTCTCAAGGAACGTAGTCAAGAGAAGGCCCAGCTCTGAGTCATCTGAAGCAGAGAGGAGACCTTGTAAAAATAACTCCGAGTATGAGGCTCCTAGATTCATATTATTCACGATACAAAGAACAAAAAGGCAGGCAGGAAGCAGAGGAGGAAAGTGTCGTTCACATCGGTTTTCTTCCCATGACAAGCAGCCAGGGACTCACTTGCTGAGCCCCCTCCTCTCCCTCCTTGGAGCAATTACATAAGCTGGAGGGAGGGTCTCCTCTGCAACCTTCTAATTCTCCCACCCACCCCTCTCCATTTGTCACCTCCAAATCAGAGCCTTCCTGGCAACCCCTGCCAGGATGCAGGTGGGCACAGGCTGTGCCCTCTCCTGGGACATGTGCTCTGAAACAGGGAATTCCCGTGAAGACCCAAGAGCCTCTGCTGAGCCCCAGGGGTGGAATCTCTGCCACTGTGACCATGTAGGGGACAACCTATAAGGAAGGCCAGGTCCCTGAAGGCATATGTGGCAGGGCTTCCTTGAAAGAGCTTAAGTTTCAAAATGTCGGGCTATCTGGGCTCCGAGCCTTGGGAACCCTCCTGGTCTGGTCATATTCAGGGCTTCCTGAGCTCCAAGAGAGGAGGTGCTGCCCATTCACTTCCATTCTGCTTTTTGGGAGATGTGGTCTTTATGGGCCATGGAGTAAGAATGGGGGCTTCAAGACAAGGAAGAGAGCCTGTAAGAGGAAAAGCAAAGGAATAAGAGCAAGAGCAAGGAGAGACGAGAGATAAAAAAGACCTTGGGGTCTGGGGAAAAGCAGAGGTCGAGCCATACAGCTTTTATTTGTACTTAACAAACATGGCCCTTTCTGGGGGGCCATATAGTGGTGGTCCTGACCTCTCGTGGCTTGTAATTAAAGACAACCTAATAACTACTTTTAGGCAAGCACACGTACATATTAGGAAATAAAAACCAAAAGCATGGTAAGTATAAACTGCAGCTAAATTCAGAACTCTGGCTAATGCCAGTAAAAGAAGAACTATTAGCAAATTCTCTCCTTTGTGCTTTGTAAACATCCCTGTTCACAAGAAAGCGTGCTTTAGAGTATGACTCTACCCTGATTGCAAACTCTTTATCAACCTAAGTCCCTGGTTTCACAAGAAGCCCAAGCTCACCCAATGCTTTCAAATGTCCACAGTTAAGCTACGGCAGAGGTCCTAACAAGCCTTGCAAAATAAAACTCATGCATCCAAAAAATTAATATATTTGTTGAGCACGTATTAAGTGCTAAGCATTGGTCTCAGTGACTGGCACACAACAGCTAACAAAGAAGACAAAACTCCCTGACCTCATGGAGATTCCATTTTAATAGGGGGAGATGGAAAGTAAAAATAAATAATTATAATTAAAATATATATTAATAGTAGGATTAGATGGTTATAGATGCTGTGGGAAAGAGGGAAATGGGAAGCAGTGTCTCTGAGAAGGTGACACCTGAGCAAAGACCTGAAGGAGGTGACTGAATGATGGGGAGACCTGGGGAAAGGGCATTTCCAGGCAGGGGGGCAGCAGGGCCCTGTGGTGGGCACAGCCCTGACGTGACCGAGCAACTGGAAGAAGGATGGTGTGGCTGGGACAGTGAGAACCGGGAGGAAAGTGGTAGGAAATAAGGCCAGAGGGATTCTAAGGATGATTAAAAAACAAATAAAACAGAAATAAAAACATGACCGAGCAACTGGGCTGGTTACACAGATGCTTAGGAAAGGCCTTGGTAAGGAGGTGCCAGCTGAGCTGAGGCCGCAATGAGCAGCAGGTGAGGATCTGAGAAGCGAATGTTCAAAGCAACAGGACAGCTCCGGCAAGGGCCCGGAAGCAAGGATGAGTCGGGATATGGCAGGTGCACAGTGGGTAGGAGGGACAGAAGGGCAGGGGGAGGAGGGTCCCTGTCATGTAGGGCAGTGATTCTCCACCTGCAGTGACTCTGCCCTCCAGAGGACATTTGGCAGTGTCTGGAAACATTTTTGAGTCAACTGGGAAGGGCTATTGGCATCTGGTGGCTAGCAATGCTGCTAAACATTTTACAATGAGCAGGACAGTCCCTCTTAACACAGAATTAATTATCTGGCCCCAAATGTCAAGAGCACCGAGGATGAGAAACCCGGGTGTAGGGCCTTGCAAGTCATGATAAGAAGCGTGAGTGCTCACAGACGCACACACCGAGGACTTACTAGTGCTGTGTGCCAGCCGGAATGTGACCCTTCCAGATGGCACATCGTCACACCCAGGTCCAGGACTATGCGTGCTGGGATAAAACGGAAGGGTGCTAGGATCAGCTCCTAGGGGCACGGGTGGAGGCAAAGAAGCTGAGATAAGGTTACCCCAGGCTACTCTGGAGCTAAAGGAGGGGCTCCTGGAGTAGAGACGAAGGAGGTCAAGTGCCTCCAGGCAGCTGCAGTCCCTGAAGAGTGAAGGCGGGGCCCTGGGTCAGGGGACAGGAGCCAACCTGTCATGGCGAAGGGGCCCAAGGCTGGAGAACGATGCAGGTCTGACGAGCGTGGAGGGCACAGGTTGAGGCCAGGGTGTGGACAGCTCAGGGATCAAGAATGGAATCACCAGCAGAAACACAGCCACGGGCTAAAGAGGAAGGACTCAGGTGGGGTGGCGTGGAGAGAGGGCCACCAGACCCCACCGTATACAATACCTGGAAGATGCAAACAAGGAACCAAAGAGGCCTAGAAAATAAGAGGCTGTTTCAGTATGATGTCAGATTTGGTTACAGCTACAGAATAGGTAGTTCTCTGCTCCACTGGGGCTGGGGGAGCGGGCCGCCCGGCCACGGGGCAGCACAGACAGCACTTCAAGTTGCAAGCGATTTCATTTCTCCCCAAAGTCAAGTTAACTCTACAGATTCAGGGAAGTGGCGAGATGACCAATGACTCTGGCATGCAGTTAACCCCAGCACGCCCCTCCTCCTCCACTGATAATCTTGCTGATTCATCCAGAGAGGCTGGTCCCGCCTAAGCGGAAAAGAGAATCTAGGTGAGGTTCTCATCGCTTAGAAATGAGGGAAATGTCTTGGTGCAGAACCCTCCCCTGGTCACTATCCAAAGCAGCTTCTCTAATCTGGGAGAGGGTAGGAGGGAGGGGCTGCCTCACAGTTTTGTTCTAGCAGAATTCTGGATGACATTCTCAGGTGCACGTTGATGTGTGCACAAGTAGCAGACAACTTCATTAACGCTCTCACCCTAGCGCCAACCTCCTCCTCCTCAGTAGTTTTTGAAACAACATTTAGTCTTCTCTACCTATAAAACATGTTTCTAAAATTTTAGAAAATAGATACAAAATAAAAAGAATCATAAATCCTGCTACTTGGTGAGAATATTTTTCTTTCTTTTTTTTTTTTGGCTAAACTTTTAAGACACTATAGTTGAGATCATATTGTATATATAATTTTGTATCCTGTTTATAGCGTAAGCATTTTGTCATGTCATTAAAAGCTCTTAGTAAATATTAGTTTTAACCATTGAATAATGATCCACTGAAAACTGGGGTATATTTCCTAATGCTATCAGAAGCAGAGGCCCATATTCTCTGGGGGCTTATTTCACCTAATATAGACACTTCAGAGCCAACCCCCAACATTGAATACTAGAATTTTTTTTTTGAGACATAGTCTCACTCTGTCGCCCAGGCTAGAGTGTCGTGGCATCAGCCTAGCTCACAGCAACCTCAAACTCCTGGGCTGAAGCAATCCTTCTGCCTCAGCCTCCCGAGTAGCTGGGACTACAGTCATGCGCCACCATGCCCAGCTAATTTTTTCTATATATATTTTTAGTTGTCCAATTAATTTCTTTCTATTTTTAGTAGAGATGGGGTCTTGCTCTTTTTCAGGCTGGTTTCGAACTCCTGACCTTGAGCGATTGGCCCACGTGGGCCTCCCAGAGTGCTAGGATTACAGGCGTGAGCCACTGTGCCCGCCTTGAATACTAGAATTGTTCTGAGCACTTACAACTACATTGCAGGCACTCTGGGTGGATGTGGGATGACTAGTATCAGACTGTCACATGCAACATTTATTTCCTTTCCCCAGACTTGTGACCTCTACACCTCACCTTGTAGAGGGTCATATTCTACTCTTCTTAGCAAAAAAACAGAGACTAACCCTCTTCATTCGGTTGAGAGGAAGCTCCAGGTTCTGGTTAGGCCGTAGAAATATTGGTTAGGTCCTGAGAAGCAGAGGCAATGTGGACAACTGACAAACCCCAGAGTGGTCACCAGCTCTAGGGATACTCACCTGGTCATGCAAATAAAGCTTTACTGGCACACAGCCACGCCCTTTCATTTGAATATCCTCAATGGCTGCTTTCAGCTGCAATGAGCAGAGCTGAGTAGCTTCAGTAGAGACCATATGGCTGCAAGCCCAAAATATTTAGTGCTTAGCCCTTTATGACAACATTTGCTGATCCCTGTATTAGGAGGCCAACCATCCTCCAATATCTGTGCCGCTTCTTCATTAGCTGAGAATTGTCACTTAGAGGCAGTTGGCCAGCCAGGGGTTACACTTCCCAGCAATTCCTGCAGCAAGGTAGGACTCCCTGACTAGTTCTCACCAATGATATACGGGCCAAGTAATTTCTGGGTCAAGGTGGCTAAGAAGTGGGTGAGCCTTCTCTATCTCCTGTTTTCCTTCTACCCGAAAGCAAAGTCCTCACAGGCGTGCAGCAGTGTTTCCCAACCTTTTTTCATTATTGCCTGCCTAAGGAGACTTTCTAGACTTTTTTGTCCCTAATTTCCCTCCTCCATGAAATCTTCATAACATAGATATACTCCGTATCTATTTACATACCATATGTATGTCTGTGATTTATGGATCAAAATGTAAGACTTTTCAGCTGCTAAGATCTTTGCGCCCTGGGGGATGACACTGCCTCGTTGGAGATGCACACTCCAGGGGTAGCAAAGTCACAAGATGCAAGATGCACCTGGATCTCTTAAGTTACCTCGTGGAGAAAAGCCAGTAACACCCAGAAATGCCTGCACTTGACTGTTCTGAGAACAAGAAATAAACTTCTTTCATGTGACACTCCTGAAAGTTGGGAGATGATTAGATGATTACAGCAGCTAATGTTGCCCTAACCAATACAAGATCTAAATTTGATTGTTAAAAAAAAAAAAAAAGTATGGACTGGATAGACATACTATAAATAAGAAACCTCTCCTAAATCCTAAAGAAGGTACATTTAGGATTAAAAGCTCTATTTTAGACAGTATAGAGTTTAGCCTATTAGCCCCTAAATTGAGATAGGCCAAAAATTTAAACAGATTCAAAAGGGAGTTGAGATCAATTTATGAGCACAGCCTAGTAAAGATGGGCAACAAACTGCATTCACTTATACCCTCTCTATCTGGACACGTCACCACCATGATGAAAGTGCAATGATTTTTTTTAAAGGTGTAAAAAATTCAAACAACAAAGGGGACAGGTGAGGGCTACCTATGGCAGAGACGGGGACAACTTTGTGAAAAACAGACAGAATGTGGAAGATTAGAAGCTGATGATGCAGGCACAGGAAGCCTGTCCTGGAGCAGGCTCAAATATTACGGGAGTCCATCAGCCCAGCAGAATAGCCAGGGTGCTCATGACTCAGAGATGCCAGAACAACAGAGGGTAGGAATCACATATGAGGCTGAAAAGGGGGGAATTTTTATGAAATTTGAAGTCAGGAGAGTTGAGTCCTCCACAGGTAGCTCATGAGGCAGCCAGGTATCTACTCTCCTAAGCAAAAATATGGAATTTCCTTCTCTGGAGAAACTGAATGGATCCTTCTCCATCCCACCCCATCCCCCAAAACAGATATGAGATCCAGGAAACAGTAGAACCAACCTAGTAAAATAGAATAGGGACTCCCAGAGGACAGCTCTGTCGCAGGCCTGGAGAGCAACCAGGTCATATTTGAGAACAGAGCACCCTGGGAGAAAGGGGAATATATAAAATACCCAACTGGTTTGAAAGTTTGAGAGGAAAAAAAAGAGGATATGATAACAGCAGATGGTTTTTTAAAAAGGCAATTAGAAACTCTTGGAAAAATAAAAAGCTATAAAAGAAAGTATTCATAATGTATTACTTGGTTCCAAAGAGAATAATATGGCAGGCATCAGAGTCACACACTTAAATGACTTCGGGATCAGGTAAGTAAGCAGATAAACAAGCAGGTCGGGTACTGGAGCACTTGCACACACTGTGTGAGTGGTAGGGACGGTGGCGAAACAGGGCAGGCATGCGGCCTCCAGCACACTGTTACTACACACACACACACACACACACACACACACACACACACACACACACGGGCAGGCAGACTGTATGTGCTACACCCTCTGATTTATAAAACAAAACCCCAAACTCTAAATTTTTTATGGCAACTCTACCAATTTTTACACGTTGGCTGAAAAATCTTTAAAAAAATCACTAGGCAAATCAAATAAGTACATCTGAGGATGGACTGTTAATGTGCTACTTGCTGTTTATATAATACATTCACAACAACATAAACCCTATCTGCTGGTTTTTCAGCCTTTGAAATCAACCTGTAGATAACGCAGAGAAGACTGAATGGCAGTTACAAAAATAAAAATGCAAATGCTATCAATATTAACAATGTAAAAGTAAAGCAGAGATGACAGAAGTTGGAAAGTGGAAGGCAAGCTAACATCGTCATCTTACCGGACAGGGACTTAAGAGGTAATGTTAAGAAACTAGAAATACCATAGTAAGAATCTTACTTGTAAAAGTAACCGAATAGAGGAACTATAAATAATGATATAACTATGTTGTGAGGATGTGGGGAGAGGAGGGGTAAGGGGGGTACAAGTGAGCTAAATTGTCATCTATCATAACAGGAAGTCAGCAGATAATTTCTAAAATAGGAGTAAAATTAAAGCACATTATTTAAAATATGGAGGTAAATGCCAAGAAAAAATAATTGAGAGCTCAAGGTGGTTGCCTCAAAAGAGTAGGACTGAGTTAAGAAGGGAAGGGACCAGGTGACTGTTATTTTTTTATTACAAATTCTTCAAATGCCCCCCCACCAAAAAAACAACCCGAAACATCTATTTCAAGAAAATAACACAGGTCAATTCATGGGGTTGCATTTTAGGACAGATAACTAAGTTTGACTCTCAGTATGGTGCTGTAAGTGAAAATAATTTAATGCACAGGCCAGTTAACAGAGGTGTGGGCAGGGTCAAGGCAACCAGCAATATTTGGTGCAGCACCCAGCGGCTGGCGCCAGCAGGAAGTCATTCCCTGTGCCTGAGCGGCAGGAGAGGGAGCAGTGTTGCCGGGCCCAGTGGGTCTGGAGGCCTGGCCACGGCTGCAGCTCGAAGAGACAGCCATTGCCAGGAGGCAGCCGAAGCAGAGGGAGCAGGGGGATTAGAACTTCAGCCATGCTCTCCTCCTGTCCTTGGATCTCCTGCTGGTGCCTCCTACTGGCCACACCCAGCTACATCTAGAAGGTGAGGAGAGGAGCCAGCACATCCGCTCATCCTCTCCACTGCCCAGCCCTCTCCACTGCCTACCTGGGAGAAAAAAAAAAAAAGACGAGACAAAGCACGTATTTGTCCAAGAGCGGTAACTAAGGGGCTGCCAGGAAGAGGTGATCCGGGAAGCACAATTTTCCCCAATTTTCATTAGTAAATCCAGATGAATGACTTCCATAGGCCAGCCCTGCCGTTCTGTCACAGAAGAGGTAAAAGATTCCTATGAAGGGAGAATCCCATCAACTTGACAATGGGGTGCGGTGGGGGTTGAGACAGACCCGCAGAGAAAGATAAGGATACAATGTAGCCTGATGAGCTCCCGCTGAAAGTGCATTCACCCCTGTCTCCAGGCCTGCACCAGGAGGCAACGGCTCCCAGGGTTTTCCTGAGCAGCGCAGCCTGGGTTGGCCCTACAGTTGAGCGGAGAAGGCAGCAGTGAGATATGTTTGGGGGCAGCGAGTTTGTCTGCTCACAGGAGGAATGACAAATGGGCTGTTTGCCAGGCCAGGGCAGTGTAACAGGGGGATCTGAATGTCAGGCCCAAGAACCTCGACTTTATTTCAGGACAGGATGTGGCCAAGGTTTTCTGAAGTGCCATGTCTGAGGCAATAGGACATTACACGGGTGGGATGTGCTTGGCATGTGTTGAACCAATGTTACAGAGAGAGGTGGGGACATAGAGTGGGAGATTGGATTATCTTTCAATCCCCAGATCCTAGCACAAGGTCTGGTCCATAATTAGTGCTCAAAAATAAGTGCTACACTGGGTGGAAGACTGGCTAGCTGGATGAATGGAAGGGGTGATGGGGTGGCAGGGTGGCGACAGTGCAAATGAAGCTAATGAAACAGCAGAATCAACAGGATCTAAAGCCTGGATGCTTCCCAGAGAGTGCAGGTCTGATGCCTGTCTCTCTTGGAAAGTGGGAGATTATAATATAATTGCTTTATCACTCTGCAAATATTCCCCAGCTTGTGAGGGCATGTTTGGTTATTAACAGATCGTGCAACAAATTAGACACAGGAAACAAACCATGAGTGATAGAAAGGGGGGTGGGGCCCAGGGCAGGAACTGGAGACCAAGACTCCTCTTACATATTAGAAGGACAGGGCCAGATACTTGGGCTTGCGTTGCTTTAAAGGTCTGATCATTCCTTATAGCCCATCTCAGGGGGATGATAAGGAGTGCGAATCCCTTTCCACGGGGCTGTTTCCCACCATGCACCAACACACCATCTATTACCACGGGCTTATTTTTAACTAATGGTCTTGGCAAAAATTACAGAAAGCAAAACACTGCTCTTGCATTAGGTTCCAGAATAACAACAGCTGTTGGAATTAAAACAGCCAGGCTGGGAGCCTAATGATGAATGAGAACAGTTTCCTTCAAAGGGTGCCATCAGTAGGCAAGGGACTTTTGGATGGTCACCTCCTCCAAACAACATAGCCCACCACTTTCAATCACATGGGACTGCTGCCTTAAACACCACAGTACTATTGGCCAGTTACAGACGTGCAGCATCTCTTACATCTGTGGACCAAAAAACGATTTTGAGATTCTAGCTAGAATTCTTGAGTCATTTAAGAATCCCTTAATGCTATAAAATGTCTACAAGTAGGGGCAAGTGGTAGAATCTGATAAACTTAGTACCATCAGGACAGAGACGAGTGGTGGCTAATTCTCTGCCTTCCCTTCATCTAGGTAGGAAGAAAGAATATGCTTGTTGTCTCCTGGTCCCAGAGTAAGGATGTCCAGCAACATCCTGCATCCGTACCCCACCTGTGCACGTCCCAAAGTGGTTTCACCAATGTATCTCACAAGAACCAACCCAGAAGACTAGATGGGACAAGTGTCTTTATTTCCCTTTTACAGATGGGACAATCAAAGCACAGATACCTGTTGTAATAAGCAGCTTGCCCAGGGTCTCAGAGAGGAATCATCGATCCAACCTGGCCTTGGATTGCTGGTCTCCTGATGACTTACTCACTTTTATATTCCCAGATCCCAGCACAGAGCCTCATCCGTAAGTACTCAAAAATGTTTACTGAATAGATGACTCCTGGTATGAAGCTACCTAAAATCCTCTCTCAGGACTTGGTTCTTTTATCTGTGGAATAACAATATTCTTCTCCTTATACAGTCAATGTGAGGATCAAAGGCATTCACTTGTAGCTTTTACAGCAGTGCCCGGCACATAGTTGGTACTCTTTAATATTAGGTGCCATTATTGTTGAGTAGTAACTGCTAAGAAAATTAAATAAGGTAATATGAAAGAGATTGGTGTTGGGCAGTACCTTTCTGAGGATGCAGCCTTGGAGTAAGACCTAAGTGAAGAGAAGAAGTCAGCCCTGCTGGACCTGGGGAAGACAGGGCAGGCAGACAGCATGGCGAGGGCAAAGGCTTGGGGACAGGCAGGCGTGAACTCGGTGTGTCTGAGGGCCAGAAGGAAGTGATAGTTTTGTAATTAATTATCACGATCCATTTTTTATGGTATTTATATCCAAATTTCTATGCCTAATTTTTAGGAGGAAATTTGGAATTATCCATCTGAACAGCAACCCCATACTAGGCGGAGTCTTAGGGGCCACTCAGAAAGTTTGGTCAGAGTATCTCAAACAAAGCTGAAGAACCTGCTTTGCTGAAAGTTTAAAAAAATCCCGACAGCGCTGTTCACACATTTCTCACTGATTTTACTTTCTAGGCCATGGGCCACTGGCTGGGGAAAGTGGGGCTCCCAGTCACTCTGATCCTGGAAGTCCCCGACTTACTCTCGGCAACAGCAGCTGAGAGCAACTTACCAGCATCCACCCCCAGCCAGCCTCCTCCTCAACCAGGGCTCACCAGGAAGTCAATCTGCTAAACGGGGAGGAAGAAGGCAAGTCTACACAGCAAATGCTGGGGAGGATTACAACTTGGAAGGTAAGGCCACTGTTGAAACAACAGTGTCCTGTGTCATTTGAGGCTGTTCTATGCTTTTATCACAGGAAGCCAGAGGTGAATCAAGTCAAGTGGGCCTTTAAAAGCTCATCCTCACTCTCCCTTAGGCTCAGTCAGAATGAACTTGACCAGGAATGGCCCCTGCTCCTGCTTGGCTCTGGTGGACCTAGTGGCCAACACTGCCCCTTGAGATCAGCTGTTAGTGGCAGAAGGGGCTCACTGAGACCAGCAGCTATGCTAATCCACATCTATACCCCTTGTGACATTCACCCCCTGCCTCTGGATCACGCCAACACAAGGCTGGTCCTGGGATACTCTGGCCAGGAGCACCCAGGTCAATAATGTGGAGGCCCAGGCAGGGGCCGCCTCTTCCCTAGGACCAACCTGCCACCCTCCAACCCCCCACCATGGCTAAGCACCATGAAGAACTGTCACCCCCAGAAGAACTGTCTACTGTCTTCCGAAGGAACAGGACCTGATATTCAGTCATACACGTCTGCAGTCAGTCCACCCCTTGGGCCCAGCAAATGAAGAAGGAAAGAAAAGTCTGGAAGCCCCAGGTTCAGGTATTCTGGAAGCACACCACAAAGGCAAAGGACAGATACCTTCTCCTATTTAAAACTTATTAATTGTACATGTGAACAAACAAAAAGGGTCAATAAAATTAAATATCAACAAAATGAGTAATTTTATATGCACATCAATATCCTTAATATAGAAAGAAAACTTTAAAATCAATAATAAAATGATACCCACACAAGAGAAGAATGGGTTATCCACAAAAGAAGAAATACAAATGGCACAAACACATGAAAAATAGTCAAGCTCAGGAGAAATCAATAAAATGCAGATTAAAATAATCTATCAAACTGGAAAAGATTTTAAAATCATGCATGTGGAGGACACAAGCATGCTCATACACAGATGATGGGAAAGAAACTGGTAAATTGATCAATATCTATCAAAACTTCAATGTGCACACAACTCTGACCCAGGAATCAATTATGCAGAATGTCCACATTATAATAAACAAAAATATACGTTCAAAATACCCAGTATTAACAAGGATGTATAGAAGCAGCAGGCAGCAGCTAGTGGGAATGTAAATTAGTATCATATTTACGGAGAGAAATTTAGCAATATGTACCAGAAACATCTTAAAGTTTTGCATATCCTTTGACCCAGAAAATTCTTACAGGAATTCACCCATAGGAAATCATCCTGAATATGCCTAAAGATTTAGCCGCAAGGATGCTCATGCAAACACTGTTTTCAGTGGGGAAGCTGTAGGGGAGAACAACCCAAACGTGCGAAATACGAGACTGGGTAAATAGAAGGACAGATAGAATGGAACACGGTGAAGACAGTCCAGAGTTCACTGCGGGACTTCTCATTCAAAGGTGGCAGGCTGAAAATATGTGTTTATCTCCTTTTCCTTCTGACCCTCCACTAAAATGATGGTTTACAGGAAAGAGGCAATTATTGACACATTGTAGGGAGACAAACGGACAGGAGCTGTAACTGAGGCAGCAGGACAAGATGGTCACAGGGAATGCAGACAAGAAGACTGTGATCTGCTCTGTAAACTCCCAAGATCGAGAGAAGAGCAAGGATGGCAGGAGCAGGAAGGGTGGGGAATGATACCAGGCTGAAGATGGGGACCAGCTGAAAGTCAGAACACAGCACACTGATGTGTGCACAGAGTCTCTTTCATTCACTCCCCCTCCGCCTGCGTGCACCTTGCAGATCAGAGTCTGAGGGTTCCTTCTCTGCAAGGCCAAGGACTGGCCAGTTCCCACGGGTCATCCTAAGAAGTACCCTAGCTGCTCACCACTAAGTCAAAGCGGTCAAAGACACAGACACAGCAGAACGCAGGGCCCCTGGATGCCGCAGATCCCTGAGCAGGGGAAGGAAGGGATCTGGAGCCCAGGGCAGGGACTGACGTAGCCAGGGGAGGGCACCCCCCCGTGAGCCGCCGGGCTGGGTGCTGGTGCTGTTCCTTCTAGCCCTGACGTTCTGGGCCACCGAATCCCAGGTAAGGCTGGACTAGCAGTGCTGCCAGGGGCATGTCTACTCCAGGCCCACATGGGCCACAGTGCTGGTCTCTCCACCCTCAACCTCCCACTTCCCTTGAGCTCTGCCAAAGCGGGGGGATATGGAGTTTGTTTCCAGCAAAGTGAAATACATGTTCCTAGCCATTCTTTCCCTGAAAAATCAGGAAATGTTCTAAACCAGGCATGACGTCCTTGCAGGGAAGAGGCCCTATGAGGGACCGGGTGAGGTGTAACCCAAGGAAGCAGTGCCCACTGCAACTTTTCCTTAGATTTCTACAGACAGAGAACAATGGCTCTGAAAACAGACTATCCAATGACAAGGGTCCCTTGGGTATCCTCCCAGGGATAAAGCTGGCAGCAAAGCCCCCTCACTCACCTCCCTGGGCTGCAGGCAATTCTGAAAGGCAGAGAAGCCTCACTCGGGCGGGGCTGGGGAGGGGCAGAGCATCCTCCTTAGCCTTTTAGGCAGGCAACAGTGTTGACTCCCCGATAGGCGGAACAGCCCCCTCTAAGGACAAGGAGATAACTCTAGTTTCTTTTTGAGGACCCTCCCTCCCCATCACTGTAACCCTCACCCCTCTGTAGTGTGCTCACAGGGTTCTCTCAGTGCTTAGGGCCTGCCTAAGGAAGACATCGTCCAATGGCTTCTTTAGGACAGCTAGTATTTATTTTCCTGGCATAGCATTTACTCTTTCCAGGAATTCCAGAAGGTTGTGCTCTAGCCATTAAGAGCTAGATCAAGAAAGGACAAAGTTTCCAGTTACATATGATGAGGGTCTTCTGTGGAGCACTGGCTCAGAAATGCCATGCCCTTCTGGGCCAAGAAGGGAGGAGAGGAAGCTGGCTCACTCCTATGGGCCTGGCCCGCCATCATTTTTCCAACATATATATAGGGAGCACCCGTAATATTCCAGGGAATGTTGGAAGGTAAAAGAACCAGTCTTTGCCCTTGAGGAGATCCTAATGAGGGATGGGGCTGCAGGTTAATACAAAAGTTGACGTGAGTCAGCAGAACGCACCAGCATCCCATAACCCCGCACGGAAGCACACACTCAGCAATTAAATCTTACTCTTTAACAGAGATGAATTCTTTGTTGGTTGGGATTAACTGACATGGTTCCTGATTAAAATCGTCAATAAATGAAACTGTATCTCAATTTTCAGAGGTTTATTTCACACATCTCCTTTCTGCTTTTCTGGGGTTTCAAATAAATTGGAGAGCTAGGTTCAAGCAATGTTCTAGGGAGCGCACAACTACTGTCAACGCTTAAGAGCTCGCTTGGGTAAGTTGCAACCCTCTCTGGGAGAGGTGAATCAGACATCCAAAGGGATGTCTCCTGTTTTCCACAGGATCTGCAATGTTCTCTCGGACACCTGCTCACTGGGCCCTTCCCTGCGGCCGCTCACTGTCCCGACACAGCCCTGTAGCAGCCACATCAGAGCCAGCAGCTGCCCTGCACCCGGGGGCAGCTTGGAAAAAGGGTTCTTCTTGGCCTGAGCAGACCTGACCTTGGGTCTCTGAACAAGGATGCAGGATCCCACCACCAGTAGGTAAAGGGATGCCCCCATCCCAACTGGCAGAAGAGGTGGGGAAAAGCCACAAGATCCAAAGGGGGGCCCCATTACTAACCTCAGCCTCCATGGGAGGAAAATACAGGAGCCTCCAAGGGCCACATGGGCCCCTCTAGTGCTTACTTAACTCGAAGAGGAAATTGCCCCACAGACACCCACCAACGGATACAAAGACTCCGAGGCCAAGGACAGTGACGAATCCCAACGGCCACATCCGACCACCTCCTGGTCACAAAGAGATGGAAAATTTCAAGGATGCCACAAAGATATTTTTTCTCTTAGACTGGCAGTCTTAGGTGGGATTTCAGCTGGGCTGCTAAAAAAAAATAAGGCCTACACAAACACTAATATATGTGTATACATATGTGTACACATACATGTATACATATGTGTATATGTATATACATACACATGGAGAGAGATATACATATGGTATGTTTTATATATAAGCCAAGAACCCCTAGTGGGATAAATATGGAAAACTAAAAATAAAGACAATTTTGGGAGGAACCCCAGGAGATCTGCCCGCAGCACCTCCCGACACCCCTCCCCAAACAGCTGCCATCTCAGGCTCCTCAGCAACTTCCACCTTTACTACCCTCTTTCAAAGTCTTAAAGCAACCGAAGTCCCCACTCTAATATTCCCAACAATTATGTTACCTAATAATATAACACAGGCCAATCTCATTTATCAAATCTCATTAGAAGAAAGAATTGTTTGTATGGGCCAAGTATGGGTGATGTTTTGATTTGGTTAGTGAAAAAGTCTCTCTGGGAACTAACTCTATACAGCGAATCCTCTGTCTAGGCCTGTCCATTAGAGTGGTCCCTCTCTGTGATGAAAGTGGCCGGTCTGAGCTGCGAACACGTCATGGCTCTGCTTATGGCCCCAACTTCCTAATGGGAAAACGGAATTGAACCCAAGACCCGACCCAGGCGAGGGGCCATCGCACGCAGGGCGCTCCCTCTGGTGTCTCAGAGCTGTTAGCGAGCAGCCTGCCAGGCAGCAGCAGAGCATCAAGAAGCCACACGTGGGCCTGAGTGGGGCCTCATGGGGGACAGGGTGGGCACTGGGGCTGCAGTGATGGGCCCTCCTCGCTTACCCAGCTTCGTCATCAGTGAGACGGTAGGGGTCAGCCCAGATAGCCCCTTCCACCTCCGGAGTCCTAACTTCCATACCGACCTGAACCTGACACTTCAGCATTGGGGATGACCTGGTGACAGGGAACACAGGCCACGGAAGTGACTGCAACTGCTGTGACTTCTGCACAGGCTAACCAAGCGTTTCTGGGGTCAGCCAGAACTCTTGGCT
Organism: Lepilemur ruficaudatus; assembly: GCA_963574885.1. Lineage (NCBI taxonomy): Eukaryota > Metazoa > Chordata > Mammalia > Primates > Lepilemuridae > Lepilemur > Lepilemur ruficaudatus. Next base: position 44,680 of record CAUYRT010033177.1, read on the forward strand.
CACCTGGCAATGGGAGCCAAGAGCCCAAAAGCCTTGCTCCCAGGTGCTGGGGGCTAGGACCAGGTACTCCTTAATTTTATCGGCAGCTCAAGGTAGGGCGTTCCCTCTGCTGACAAGGCAGGGACACCGGGGAACAGCAATAACAGTAGCCAACACTTAGTGGTGCTTACAGTGTGCCAGGCACTCCTGTGGGTTTAGATGTATTAACCCACTCCTGTGGGTTTACATGTATTACATGTTTTGTGGAATTATTCACTAATTCCACAAAACAACTCTACCATGGACATATTATGGTGCCCATTTTACAGATAAGGAAACTGAGGCATTAAAAGTTTAAGTGGGTGGATTCGAACCCAAGCCATCTGTATCTAGACTCTGTGCTCACCAGGGATAGCCAGGGCCTATGCTTCCACAGAGTTCTAGATTAAATAGTCAACAGGAGTGTGGGCAGAGGAAGCTGTTTATTGAATGCCAGTGGTGCACCAAGTATAGGTGCTTTCCAGGTACTAACTCCAGGAATCTCCTCTCTTCTACCCTCCCCTCCACTGCCCTGCCAACCTGGTCAACATCTGGTCCAACTCTGGCTCAACAATCACTTCTTCAGGGACACCTTCTCTGACTCCCCGAAACGAGGTCTAATCCCCATTATTTGCTGACATAACGCCCTCTTCCTCATCTTCCTATTGCTTCCCAGGGCTCAACATTATTTGCTTGTCTGTTTACTTAATAAACTAACCTCTCCCTGGTTAGACTCTCGGCCAGTGCTGACCAGTAGAATTCCATGACAATGCAAATATTTTATATTTGCACTGTCCAGTGTGGTAGCCACTAGCCACATGTTGTTGAGCACATGCAATCTGGCTGGTGTGAGTGAGAAACTGAATTTTAAATTTAATTTTATTGAACTTAAATAGCCACATGTGGCTAATGGCTACCATATTGGACAACACAGGCCTAATTCCCATGAGCGCTGACTTTGTGTGGCAATTATCCCCAGAGGATGAGAGAGTCAGGATGCAATAAATATTTGTGAAATGAAACAATGAGGAATGAACATACGAACGAATGGAAGAACATAAGAGAGGGAAGCTGGCAAGAAGGAAAGGAGCAGGACCCAAGAAGCACCAACCCTCCTTTCCTGCCCTCTCTGTGCTGCCCAATAACCTGACACATGTCACCATCCCTGACCATCAAGCCTCATGCACGGGGTCATGGGAGGCTCCTTGGAGGAGCTCCCTGTGCCTACCTTCCCCAGCCTCTGAAGTCCATCAGGAGCCACAAGTGCCCATTTCTAGACCTCCCCACCTTGGCAGGAAGTGTGTCTCCTGTAGACTGCCTTATCTCACCTATCGAAGATGCACTGGGGGTAAACCAGCTACCATCTCTGAGAACGATTATTTATCCCATGGGAGGATCGCTGCTCCTTCCCCACTGTGAGTTCTGCACAGAACTGAGCCAGCAGGTGTAGATTCATCCTACCAGACTGCTCGCCTTCCAACACCTGGTGGAGAAGCACGAACTGAGAAAACAGCGGCTTGTGTGACTCAGGGCAAACTCACAGTGACCTGGACTGGCGAGTCAGCAGCCTTGGAGTCAAACCCCAGTTCTGCCACTGACGTGCACTTTGCTTGGTGCAGCCTCACAGGCCTGTCTCAGCAGCTGCTGCTGGAGGTTCATTCAGCTTGGATTTATCAAGCTCTGGCCATGTCCAGGCTGTATGTGAGGCACTGGGGATACAGTGGAGGACAAGGTGATCGTGGTCCCTGTTCCATGGAGTGCTGGCCCTAGCAAGTGCCAAGGACAAAAGGACCCCATGGGAGCAGTGTGGGGTGAGGGAGAGTGGGCACCGGGAAACGGGAGATTAGCAAGGGAGGCAGGAGGATATCGGAGAGACTCCGGCCACTGAGGTGTGCCTGTGGGCACCCTGAGCTGCTCAGCAGCAGTGTGAGCACCGAGAAGCCCAGGACAGACCCCTCCACTGCCCCCACCCTGCTCTCTGTGCTGTCCACAGAGGCACTGGCCAAGGCTGAGTAGGGAGGCATGTGGTCAGGGAAGGGCATGGGCAGATAGCCAAAAGACCTATCTCAGAGCACAGCTGGACCAGCTAGGCACAGCCTGAGGGCTGGGAGCAAGAACTGTAACGCCATCCATCTTCTCCAACATCTAAGCAGCTCCTTCCATGTGGCCTTTTCCTCTTAGAAAAGCTGGCTTCAGGGAGACTCCAGGGAAGACAGCTGTAGCAGGTCTGAGGCCCCTGTTGTGCGTCTCTGGGCTCAAATCTGGCTCACGCCTGTTTACTGAGTCCCCACTTGCAGATGAACAGGCGTGGTCCCCAACCTCAAGGCCTACCAAGTCTCCTGGGAGAGGCAGCTGTGCTCAAACCACCCAATGTGAGGCGCAGTGTGCACCAGACAGGCACACGTGAGTGAGAGCTCAGGGGAGGGGCAGTGATATCGACAGTGGGCACCCAGGGTGGCTCCGAGGAGACACAGCCTCTGAGTGGAACCTGGAAAGACATGTACGTTCTAATGGGAAACTGGAAGGTGTAAGTAGGAGGGATGGCAGGAGCACAGGCACACAGCTGGGAAAGCCCCAGACCAATGGTTCTCAACCTCAGCTGCATATTAAAATCACCCCAGGAGCGTTTACAGACTGACGACCAGAACAGAGATTCTGATGCAACTGATCTGGGGTGAAGTCCAAACACTGGCGTTTATTAAAAGCTCCCTGGGGGCCGGGCGTGGTGGCTCATGCCTATAATCCTAGCTCTCTGGGAGGCTGAGGCGGGAGGATCGCTCAAGGTCAGGAGTTCGAAACCAGCCTGAGCAAGAGTGAGACCCCGTCTCTACTAAAAGTAGAGAGAAATTGATTGGCCAACTAAAAATATATAGAAAAAAAATTTGGCCGGGCATGGTGGCACATGCCTGTGGTCCCAGCTACTGGGGAGGCTGAGGCAGAAGAATTGCTTGAGCCCAGGGGTGTGAGGTTGCTGTGAGCTAGGCTGACGCCACGGCACTCTAGCCCAGGCAACAGAGTGAGACTCTGTCTCAAAAAAAAAAAAAAAAAAAAACCTCCCTGGGGTGGAGGGTTGAGATCCTGGCTACCTGGACCAGCACTCTCAGCACCACCTGGGCACTTGTTAGGAATGCAGAGTCTCCGGCCCCACCACAGACCCTCCTGAATCAGAATCTGCATTTTAACAAGATCCGCAGCTGATGTGTGTGCACAGGGAAGTCTGAGAGGTCCTGCTCTAGAGCGTCAGAGGAAGAGTGAGGAGCTGCATTTATGTCAGCCGGCTGACATTTTTCTGATCAAAGGCAGCTGGCTCACTGCTGTGGGGAAGTGGTGGGACCTAAGACAACCAAACAACCAAAAGCAGCATTAGCCGTGTGCCAGAGCTGGCCTCCACTGGGCACTGTGGGGAAAGCAGGGTCCCATGTGGTGCAGGTACAGGAGAGAGGGAAGAAAGAAACTCGGGGGGTGGAGGGGAAAGGGCAACCAGTGTTCTGAACAAGACGGGGATTCTATGAGGCAACGAGAAGAAAAGGTGACCTGGACCATGGGGACTTTAGTAGGGGGTGCATGCATGTACACACACACACACACATACATGCAGAGGAATGAAATTCAAAGTGGTGCTAAAGACACATCAGGCTTTAGGAGCTACGAACAGAAGCCAAGTGTCCTACATTAAATGCATCTGCTCACTACAATGGAATTCATAAAGAAATTAACAAGTGTTCTCCTATTAGCTTCTGAAAAGCAGCAGTCTCGCTACAGAAGATTATGAGCTGGAAACTGGAGCAAAGTGGACCCACACGGTACCACTCTGCCTCCTCCCTTCCTTACGCACCATCCCTAAGAGTCCCTCTGGATTTAGAAGGGCTTTCCCTGAATCCAGCCTGCCATCTCGCACCCAGACCGTGGTCCTCATCAACCACGTTGCTGGAATGGAACCTTAAAGAGGCGCTTCCACACCGTAACACCAGGGTTCTCACGTGGGACTCCAGGCACAGCCTACACTCAGAAACTTCCCAGGACCATCTGCTTTTTGCGGCAATGACTCAACGTACATTTGTTTACACTTATATTTTTTTCACAACTGTCTGTGCCAGACAGTTGGCTGGCTAACCCACCAGCCATTCCTAACCCCTCCTGCCCACCTTCTCTACGGAGGCTGGAAAAACATAATCATCCTTTCACCAGCCTCTCCTGCATCTAGGGCTGACCCCCAGAACTGACAAGACTAGAAGCCATTGAAGGAGAAGCCCAAACACTAAGAGGGGCAAAGCAGAAGGACAGAAAACTCCCCTCTCTCTCCTTGAAGTCAACACCAGCTAACCACCGCCTCTATCCACACTTCTTGTTTTATGAGAAAATTTATTTCTCAGACCAGCGTTCCTTCATTTTTCTATTGTGTACAGCCTAGAGCATGCCTATGGTCTTCCCTACCAATCCCTCTCCCTTCCCTTTGCTTCACCTCCTGCCTATTTGCTATTTCCATTAGTTTTTGTACCAATCTCCTTGCTCCTTTTCTCCTTTTTTTCCTACTCATAGCCTCCACCTCCAACTCACAACACAGTAGCGGGGTGAGACAGCCAACCTCTGCTTTTGGGAAATGTCAGTGGCAATGTTCACTCATTGGTCCTCAGGCAGCAACCTCTTCTGGTTAGTAGAGCTACAAATTTTACCCAAAGTTGCAAAGCACAATGAGCAAATTCCATTATTTTGTTTCTTTACTTCTTAGATTACCATGATGAGCTACTGAAAGTACATTAGGATATTTCTCAAGTGCATTTTTATTTAACAAATCTAGAATTTCATAGCAGACATCAAGACTCAGCCAAACTCATTCAGGCTGACAGGTCGACAAAGACAGAAGGCCCCGAACAAGTAGCTACTCCTGAGAACAGATGTGTAAACAGAAACACGATTTATGAATTAGCCCAGTGCTCTTGCCTATGTAGACTGATGTAATCTGAACACTACCTGGCTGGGCCCTGGAGCCTCCGGAATTTAATCGGGTATGTGATTAAGAAAAATACATTTTAATCTTGAATATGTTTAAGATTCCTATCTTTCAGTTTACCACTTACTATATGTTCGAACTGACATGTTTTCTGCAACCGCCGACGTGTCTTGGCCTTCTTAGACTGCGAAGTGCTCAAAGGCAAGAACTGTGTCCAAATGGCACCAAGTGCTTCCACGCTGCCCCTCCCCTCTCCAGGGCCAAGTCTGGTCCCATCCCCAAAACAACAGCAACCAAGTCAAAATTAGAAATTGCATGGCAGTTGCCAGTCACAACCAAACAGCCATTTCTTACCTGTACGTGCTACAGAAATTAGTCATATTTTCAGGGCTCCCTCATTTCAAGAATGATTCACCTTTTTTTGTGACTCACACACGCCACCCCATTCCTGCTCTACCTCAGGAGTATGGAGTGACAGCTTTAAAGGACAGACAAGTACCCCAAGATCATCTTGGAGGCAAGCAGACATGAGAAGGAAGGTCCCTCTTGGGACCATCCACAGAAGGTTGAAAGAGCTCTTTCTAATGGCAATGCTCAATTTTCCAAAAGAGGAACACTGCTGCCATGTTCAACATCTATTTATCTGCATATGGACTAATCTATTTATTCTTTCACAAGTGGTATTTTCCCCTTTATTAGCTTTGTTTCTTCTCTACACACCATACATGAAGCTTCAGAAGCATCACCTTTCCCCAATTGTAAATATGAGCAATTTTATCAGATCACATTAAACTAGCACTGTCAAAGAACTCTCATGAAATGATGGATTTCATTCTAGAATTTTCTCTGACCAGTACCTCATTCCTCCATCACACCCCCAGCTGAGTGGATTTTAATGGGTAATCTTTATGCACCTGGCACTTGCCTACGGGCACTGGGAAATTGTTTAGAATTAGTTACTCCAAGGCCCCTGCCAGTTCTAAGGTGCCCAGGGCCCATCAATTCTGACTGGGCTCCAAAACAGTCCCCTGGTCCAATGGAGAGCCCAGTCTGGTGGGTTCCCCTCACATCCTTCCAGATTTGGGTGTGGGATTTTCATGACCTCAAATCATTTACCAGCATAGCAAGGAGAGGAAAAACAAGGGGTTTTATAGCTCTGGGTTTGAACCCTGCTTTGATACATATTACTTAACTTCTCCAAGCCTTGGTTTTCTCATCTGTAAATTAACACTTGCCCTGAAGGAGTGTTTCAAGAATTACAAATAGTGTAGGAAGTTTTTGGCCCAGAGGAGATGCTCAGTGCTAGTCCATTATCAATAATCATTGTTCTTATCACAGTGAGAACACTCCAGAAACACATTCAACTCTGTGGCAGCTGAATTACCTACGTACAGGTAGGGAGTAGTCTGTGTCTGTATCTGCTTGAGGTTTTCATTCTGTCGTGGATCTGTCCTCTTTATACTGGTGTGTCCATGGGTCTGCCTCAGAGTCTAAGGCCCCAGGGTATGAGGAAGTGGGCCCTGGGCAAAGTCTTGGGCAGTGCAGCCCAGGAAAGCATGCTCCTTTCAGAGATGAGGCACCTGTTCTTTTTCTGGGAGATCTAACTTAGTACCACAATTCAGTGGGTTAGCAAACCATCTGAACAATGCCAGGGCCCCAGGTCTGACCCTGACGTGGCTCCCTCTTCCAAGGCCATGGGGCCCACACCCTTACTCGCCAGTTGTTTCATGAAGAAAATGATCACCAATCACAAAGGGCGAGTTACCACAATCCACTGGCACTACCAGAAGAAAAATAAAAATGTCCTCTTCAATCCGTCTTGGACATGATGGGGTAGGAGTTTCAACTTCATTTGCAGGAAGGACGGAATATAATGTTCAATATCAACTCACACACAAACATTCCCCACCCCCTGCAATCCCAGGCTTTGATAATTATTAGTAGAGCCATCTGCTCAGCCTAATGAAATGTGCAATCTCCTGTACATATAATTAGTGAAATCATTTTAATTAATTAAACAAATTAATTAATCGCAAGGATACCACAACCATTTCCCAGGAACTACATCCAACTCATTTATTCTGCACATGTCTACTGGGCTCCTGCCGAGGGCTGAGGCCCACGCTAGTGCTCAGAGGGATAAAGACACTCATGCGTTCCATGAGCAGAAACGAAGCCTAACATGCACAGTTGCTGATGGCTACCTCATTTGCTTAGGGTGACCAATTCGACCTAGTTTTCCTGGGATGGTCTTGGTTTTAAAGTTGAAAGTCCAGAGCCCAAGAACCCCCTTGGCCCTGGGCAAATGAGATAGATGGTCACCTTCCTTCTGCTTGACCTGGGTCAAAAGTCACCATTGAAGAATCACCACTATAAAGGAGAGAGCAAATACGGGGACATCCTGCAACCCCAGCCCCTGCTCATGGCAGACATTGCTTAATAGATCAAGAAGCTCCTATTTGCTTAGCTAAGACTGAGCCAGCCCCAAATCCTTCTCCTCTGCCCCAGGCAGCCACTATTAATCACCCTGAATAGGAGGCGTGGGAAATTAAGTCTACTTTCCATCTATGCTGGAGAATTACAGAAGCTCTAGGCTAGAAAAGACTGTCAAAATCCAGTCTAACCATGCATCCAGAGTTTATCCTCCACAAGTGGCTAACCAGCCTCTCTTTGCATACCTCTAGTGATGGGGAACTCACTATCTCTAACAGCAACTCTTCCTTTCTTCAATCGTTTTGGCTGTCACACTCTTCCCTTTAAAATACTAGCATTATCTCTCTCACCAATCTCTCTTTGGAGACCACATGACATGGTGCTTCCAATAATGAAACACAGGTATTAAATTCCTCCCAGGTCTTCTCTTTCTAGGCCCAGTTTCTTCAACTGTTATTCACATGAGTTGGTTTAAAGTTGGTGTGCCATCCGGGTCTTCTAACATCCTGTCTAAGGCCCCCTTCGGTCTGGGACTCAGGCATGGCTCCCGCACCACCCGCCTTGCCCCTGGATGGATTCCCTACTCTGTTAGAGCAGCGGCAGCCCCGGTGCACACTGACTCACGCCGACACCCCGACGCCGTCCCGAACGTGCTGCTGCTGAGCTCCAACTCCATCCATCTGCCACGGGACTTCCTGGGAGCTTACGCTCCATCTGGAGTCCTGAGTTATGGGAAACCCACAAGACGGCCAGAAAACATAATATAAATTACAGACTGCCAGTTTCCCGATTACAAACAACTTGCTCTAAAGATTTGCTTAAAAGTAATTTCTTTAGAATGCTGACAGCACATAGCCACAAGAAACCATATTTAAAATGATGGTTAGACTCCCAAGCCAGGCCACAAAAGCCTTTTGAACTCATGATGCACCTGCACCATAAAACTAACAGTGCTATTTTAACTATACGTCGCCACCATGCATGTGATGGTTTCCACGGTGACGTGCGCTCTCTGCTCCATTTCAGAGACCCAGACAAAAGGTATGCCCAGTGCTGCACTGCTCTCCTAGGTTGTGGGACGAGGGGCCTGCTGCCCTCGGAGAGAACTGACTCTGGACACTCATGCCCCAACTCCCACTTAAGCCCACGGGCCCTTTAAAGTGTGCTGTCCTAAGGACACAGCCTGTGGACACAGGGCCTGCTGGGACTGAGTGAACTGTGAGGCTGCAGCCAGAACTTCTGAAAGGAGGCAAGTGATAACAGGTATGGAGTCTGATTGTGTTTGGTGGTGGTGGTGCTATTTGTCAACAATCTACAGTAGACACGAGGATAGTGGAGTTTCTCAAAGTCAGAAATGTAAAACTAGAAAGATCGCTAATTATTTTGTCTTTCTCTGAGCCCTTAAGCAGGATCTTCACAAGCTGGTGCCTCCAGTGGTAAGAGGCAGGGAGAGGAAGATGCACTGACAGGTAGCTGACCACAGTGGGGTGCCGGGCAGAGCTGCAGGGCCCCAGTTCTTCCCTGAGGAAGCTCCTTAGTTTTCTTCTTCCTGCGCCAACCATCCCTGCCATCACCGCCACCCCTGCCCTGGGCCTTCCTCTTGAGCGGTAGGGAACACACCAAATGCAATTGGAGGTCAAGTGTCCCTGGGCATCCCGCCTGAAGCAGGGGGAGTGGCGCCCACCTGGAGAAAGGCAAGTGCTTCCAGGGACCAAGCTGCCGAGAGTCTCAAGGCAAGAGTTTGAGACCCTGCTCCACCGCTGACTACCATTCTGAACTTGCTAACTAGTGCTGTTAAAGCCCTCAAGCCTCAGCTTTCTCATCTCTAAACTGACCAGAATGTCTTCCTCGCAGGCCTGGAGTCAGTAATACATGAAGGGGAATAATAACAGCAGCTGAGCTTTCTGGGCTCTTACCAGCACTGCTCTGTGCACGCTGCTTGGATTCACTCATTTAAGCTGTACAAAAAAATCCTACTATTTCATAAATGAGGAAACTGAGGCCCAGAGAAGGTGGGTTATTTATCCAAAACTATTACAGTAAGCAGCTAGGCCAGGGTAATAGATAAAAAGCTGCTTTAGAAACTGCAACATGTTATACAAACATTGGTCATTATTGTTATTAGTGACCAACACAGGACAATGCGTGAGTGCTCAAGCCTGGGCGGTACTTTCTACCCCAAAGGACCTGGGTAGCTCCCGCCCGGCGCTCCTAAGGCTCCAATGCTGTGTCTCCTCCAGCCCAACTACAGACCAACCCAGCAGTTAAACGTTGCGGCCCCCACCAGGTGCACGTTCAAAGGCCGCCTCCTCACCTGACCACCCTGAAGAAAACTGCAAAATGCACCCCACCCACCTTCTTTGTCTCATTTTTTCCCCGCAGTACTTAACACCTATACATACTGTGATTATTCGTTATAGCACATCTTGCCCAACTAAACTACAGGTCCCATGAGGGCAGGGAGTCTTTTCTCTTTTGTTCAATCCTGTATCTCCAGAACCCAAAAGGGTGCCGAACACGTGGTGGGCATTCAGTAAGTATTTGCTGAATGAATGAACAAGTTTAATCTACGTTGACATGGAGGAAGTGTCCATAACATATTGTCAGGCAAAAGAAATCAGGCTACTAAATTACACGCATAATGATCTCATCTGTGTAAATATATTATTATGTGTCTGAGCATGCGTGGGTACACAGAAAAAAAGTCTAGAAAGATACACGTGAAAATCTTCATTGTGGTTATTTCTAAGAGGGAGGAGCAAAGAAAATTTTTATTTCCTCCTAAATGTTTTACAAAAACCATGTATTATTCCTACAAGTTTCTAAAGCGATTTACATTTGAAAGCAAATACATCTGTGCATGCGTGTGCGTGCACACACACATACATACAGAGCAGAAGCACACAGTTGGTTACAGAGGACCCAAGCAAGAGGTTGGGCTGGCAACAGCTTACCCACCTTCCCGACGGTGGGCCAGTGCGGCATCTTCACTCACAGACCAGCTCTGTGAAAGGCTGAGAGAAATAACAGAATTAGGTCTACAGGGCCTGGGACTTAGCAGCACCTCCTTCAGAACTCCTCCAAAAAAGGAAAACTCTATAAAAATCTAAAGCTATTTCGCTGCCTCTCCAGAGCAGTCTCAGAATTGTTTAATCCTCTATGATTGTTTTCAAATTACGTTAGAATGTTCCAGAAAATGTAAAGCTAACACAACACATAAAGTACGGTATTTTGCAACTAAAAATCCACTTTGCATAAAAATCCTCCTCCTCCCGTGTCAGTGTTGCAGAGGAAGTCAGGATCACTGAATGCTACCCGAGACCCTGGGCCTGGCTCAGGCACAGTCCCCATTCCTGCCCTGCTCCTCCACGCTGACAACCAATTCTGTATCTAGGTGCTCCTGGGGAACAAACCTAGCGACTTACACATCCCCTGTCACTCCTAAATTACCGAGAGTCATCAAGTGAGAGCCAACTCCGGGCCCAGCAGGAGCCAGGTGCTATGAGGTTGAAGAAAAGCAACGTAAGACAAAGTCAGTCTTCAAAGAAGGACTGACACAAGAGAAACGCAGAAGAAAACAATGACACTCACTCAACGGCACAGCACTTACTATATGTGTAATAAGAATTCTGAGAAAAGAGAGGTAAGTGTGGGCTAGAAGGCTGCGAGGAAGAGGGCGGGCAGGCTCCGGCTCAGCTGAGCCCGAGGAGGCCAAGGTGCTGAGGTTGGGCCGGTGGGGGGTAGACCTCAGCCACGCGCTGCCCTGCCTTCCAGACAGAGGGTGTTGCTCTGCCTGGTTAGTCGGTCACCCATGTACTAAATACCACGTGTGACCAAAGAGCACAGAGGGCTGACTCCCCCTGAAGGTGGATGATTTCCAACTCTATGTGACAAAAACCTTCACATTTCAGTTGATTTCAGGAACTAACCAGAGGCAGAGAAGATGAGAAGATCCTGCCTCTAAGTCCTGCTCCAAGAACTCTAGTCCATCCATAATGAGTTAGGTCTAGAAAGGCCTCTAATCATGGAAATGCAAGCAAAGCTCAGGGCAGGGCAGGGCAGTGGAGAAGGCAGAAAGAGAAGAGGACCTGTAGTCCCAGCTACTCGGGAGGCTGAGGCAGAAGGATTGCTTGAGCCCAGGAGTTTGAGGTTGCTGTGAGCTAGGCTGATGCCACAGCACTCTACAGCCTGGGCAACAGAGTTAGACTCTGTCTCAAAAAAAAAAAAAAAAAAAAACAAGAAATCACTTGTGCAAGTCCAACTAACTAGTACATGGCAAAGTCTGAATGACTCCAGAGTCAGAGCTAGTAACCACTACTAAGTACACCATCCATCCCAATACCTTCATTTTTGAGAAGAAGAAATGTGAAAAAAAAGGGAAAGTGATTGGCCTACAGTTACATAACAAGGAGTGGACCCAGATCTTTAGAATCCTCATTCAGTGTTCTTCCTCTTCTCAATCCTGCAGGATCCTAATTTAGGAGGACATAGAACCTAAGCTAGGCTGTGTCTCCTGAAGAGGTTTCTCCTGCCTCCCCTAGAGCAGAGCCCAGCATGGGCTGGGACACACAGTGAGTGCTCAAATCTACGGCTAGGAGAAGGGAGATGCAGCAGTAAAAAAGGCAGATAAATCTACTTGAGAAAAGTCTGAGGCCTGCTTGGATAATACATCGTCAAGGCTTGAGTGGAAATTCTGGGTATCATTTAGCACCATCTCTCATTTTAAAAATTAATTCATTTGATAAACTTACTGAACATAAATCATAAGTCAGGCACCATGTGGGACTCTAAGAAGATAAGTTAGCAAGTTCCTGCCCACATGGCATTTACAGTCTAGTGAGGGGAAACAATCAAACAACTAACATCCATATATAATTACCAACTTGCATAAGCCCTATGAGACACAGAGAGCTCTAAGAATGTATAACAGGGAAAACTGACTTAGCCCAGGGAATTGGCAAAGGTGCCCCTGAGAAAGTGACTATTGAGCTGAAATCTCAAGAAGAGTAGAAGTCAATGAGGATAAGAAGCAGGGGCTGGGCACGTTGGCTCACGCCTATAATTCCAGCACTTTAGAAGGCCAAGATGGGAGGATTGCTTGAGTTCCAGACTAGCCTGGGCAACATAGACCCCTGTCTCTACAAAAAATAATTTAAAAATTAGCCAGATGTGGTGGCACGCACCTGTAGTCTCAGCTACTTGGGAGGCTGAGAAGAGATGATCGCTTGAACACAGGAGTTTGAGAAGCTACAGTGAGCTGTGATTGTGCCACTGCACTCCAGCCTGGATAACAGAGACCTTGTCTCTAAAAAAAAAAAAAAAAAAAAAAAAGAAGATAAGAAAGCAGGAGAAGCGTGTGCTAGACAGAGGAAAGAGGAAACAGCATGATGTGCAAATCCCAGAGGCAAAAGAGCTCGTGGTGTCTAGATGAACTAAAAAGTCAAAGTGGCTGGTTTCCAAAGAGGTGGGAAGAGACTGTATCCTGCAGGGCCTTATAGATCAAGGTAAGGACTGGAGAAACTAAACAGAGCAGGGAATCCCCTGGATCAGAACCTGACCCAGAGTAGACACTGTCAAAGAGTCACTGCATTAGTCAGCGAGGGAGTGATTTGTCCAAGATCACAAGGAAGACCTGGGATTGAAACCAGAACTCCTACCTACCACGTGGGGCTTCTGGGTTATTTCAGGTACAAGCGTGTGAAGGACAGGGGAGGCTTTACAGGTTTCAACTTATAGGAGGTTCCTAGCGCTTTGTCTATATCTCTTTTGAGCTCTAGAGTGCATCAGAATCACCTGTGTTTGTTAAAACATAGATTGCTGGGCCCCACTCCCAGAGTTATCAATTCCTAGGCCTGGCATGAGGCCCAAGAATTTACATTTCTAATAAACTCCCAGGTGACCCTGCTGCCAGTGGTGAGGTGACCACAATTTAGGAACCACCACTCCAGACTACAGTATACGGTGGTGAGGGGGGATCAGTGAGTGGGGACCATGGCCAGGATCCTTGAGGGCTAGAAGGGTGGATTCCTAAATCTGAGACAAACTCTAGCACTCTGAGCAAGGGAAAGGGCCTCAAAGTCCCAAAATCCAGCCCACCAGCTGTCCAGCCAAGGAAACCTAGGCTTAGGGAGTTTAGACTTTTTTACACAAAGAGGTTTAATAAAAATATGTTGGCTGAACAGATAAACACAAAAAGGGATTGACTAAAGTCAAAAAGAGATCCCTGGACCAGACTCCAGGGTTCCTTTCTGAGCTCCATGCCAAAGCCGTTCCTGTATTCTGGAATTCAGGGAAGGGGACAGCAAGCTCAGCTTTCCCCAGCCTCTGCTGCCTTTGGCAGGGAATCATTTTAAGAATTGCAGAAATCTGCTGTTGGCCCCCAATCCTATCACCCATCCATCTTCCTTCCTTTTACACTCCCAGCTCCCTCCCTTTTCACTCCAAATACTATGCACGGTATCCTGGCAAGCCAAGCTACAAAGGGGGAGGTGAAGTTATAGGGAAGAAGTGGAACTGAAAGAATTTTTGTGCTTGGATATCCTTCTCCCAGAACAATTTCTTCCTCCTATAAGATTCTCAGTTTCTCTCTAACCTTGTATCCCAATCAAAACCCAGTTCATTTCAGTACCAGTATCTGAACCCCACAAAGCAGGGGACTAAATCCCCAAACTTCCTTTTCACCCAATTTTTCTAAAATAGAGTGGCCTTGGCCAGAATTTTTCTGTCCTACTCCAGTTGGCAGCAAAATGCCACTTTCCTGAAAACCCACACACACAGACTCACTAATATACAAACAACTATACATACATAAAAACAAATATACCAGAACTTACAAAAACACATACATACATCAAGAGATACATTATTCACTGTGCACTGATAAAACACACCCAAATGCACAAGAAGTGCACAAGGAGAACACACACGCACACAGACTATAGATCCAGAAAGGCATGCACGCACCAATACTTCAGGCAAGGGGTAGATACACACCCAGAGACATCTCTCCCAAAGTAGAGAGGTCTCCTAAGGGGAGATTCCTTGGAGTGCGAGCTGGCCCTTTAAGAGAATGGTTCTCCCTCTCTAGTCCTTTCAGGGCACCTGAGCTGCTGCTCTACCTACCCTGGCACCCCTAGCCCTACTTGGGTGAAGGTGGGAGCAGCGGCTGGCCTAGCCAGGTTAGGTCTGGCCTCAGGCGAGGATCCCCGGGCCACGACAGGAAATGGATCCCTGAACCCGCTGGGTCGCCAGCCTGGGGACAGTTGTCCCTACCACCACCACCTCTAGTGTGTGCGCCCGCGCCCGCGCGCGCGCACGAACACACACACACACACACACTCACACACACGGGCTTCAGGCAAGACACGCCCTCTGCTCCAGCTCAGCTCTCAACGAGGGCTCCTTAGCTGTCAGCCCAGCTCCTTCGGGCCCCGGGGTGTGGCCGCCCACCTGCCAGCAGGGAGTCCCCGCCCGACAGGGACGCCCCAGCTCACGCCACCCACCGCCCAGGCCAGGTGCCCGGCTCCAAGCGACTGCAACGCCTGGACCGCCGCCCCCACCCCTTCCTCGCGGCAGTGCGGAGACAAAGCCGCACACACGCACACCGGGGCTACTCGGGTACACACCCGCTCTCACACACGCAAACACAAGAAGTCACACTGGTGCACACACAGGGACACACACACACACACCCCGCCGCAGGCGCCAGCCACAAGCGAAGCCACTAGCACACGCCCTCATCCAGATGTACACACACTCTGCTACACATTCGGACACACCCTCTCACAAATTCACACAGACACACGCAGACACATATCCTCACCCAGATAGGCACACCCCAGACGCGCGGAGACACACCGGACACGCACCCTCACACATATGCACACACAGATGCACACCGGAGCACACACGCACGCGCGCACACATCGAGCATCCACTCGCACAGATTCACGGGCATACGCGCGCTCACACCCAACACACACCCGGAGACGTGAACACCGACACACATACCCGCGCCAGTACTGAAACGCACGAATCGAAGCACCGGGCTCCAGGCACCCGCGCCCGCCCTCCGGAGCCTGCCCGCCGGCCTGTCAGTGCTCGAGGATCGGCGATCGAGCCCCCGGCGATCATCCCACAAGCACAAGCGGGATCGGACGCCGTGGGGTCCCCGGGGCCCAGAGGACGACGGCTGGCGCAGCTAACCTGGCGGCGGCGAAGCGGCTTCCGGGCACTGTCTGTCTCTTGGTCCTTGCGTCCGGCGGCCGCCCGGGCAGGCTCCGAGGCGCACTCGAGCTGCGCAGAAATGCCCCGCTCGCTCGCGCGCTCGCTCCTTCTCTCCCTCCCACGGCGCTCAGCCCCCTCCTCGCCCGCCCCCCACACCCCTTTTCCCCCCTCCGCCCCGCCCCGGCCGGCTCCCCCGGTGGAGGAGGCAGCGATCCCGGCCGCCCAAGCAGCAGCGGGCGGGCGAACGAGCGAAGAGCAGCGGCGAGTAGCCAACAGCCGGGGGAGCGCCAGAGCCGCCGGAGCTGGGCCCGCGCGTCGGGAGGAGCCGAGCCGGCCCCCGGGGAGGGGAGCAGAGGAGGGGGCTGAGCCCCGCGAGCCCTCCTGGCGCTGGGGGCCGGTCGCCTGCTTCCCCACCTGGCCTGGCGCCTACCTGAGCCTCCGCGGAGCTCAGAGGCCGGGGACGAGCGGTCGGGTGAGGAAGAGGAGGAGACCCCTCCCGGGGCCCCCTCGTCTTCGAGGTCCCTGCCCGGTGGGCTCGGGCCCCGCCCCCACCTCCTCCCAGGTCCCTGCCAGCGCGGACCTCGGTTCTCCCGGGCTTAGACTTCTCGGCCCTCGGCCGGGTGCCCCGGGCTAACCCTGCAGCTCGGCGCCCAGCTTGCCGACCACGTCTACCTCCAGCCCGGACCTGGCCGACGCCCACCCGCTTCCATGCCGCCCTCCCATTGTTCCGGCCGCCGGAGATCGCGAAGGATCGCTCCGCGCATTCCAGCCCCCTCTAAAGTGGCAACACCTCTGGACTCGCTGGGGTCTCTACAGGGACTGAGTCCTGGGCTCTGGGACCCTGACGCCCAGCCCCCAACCCCCACAAGGCCAGGCACACCCAAAGTAAAGGGCTTTTCTAAATTAGGGTAATAACCACCACGGCCCCCTTATAGATGCTGTTGTAGGTCTTGCTTTGAAAATGGACTGAGGCTAGGAGAAGAAAGGGACTAACCTAAGTTCAGTGAACCCAAGAGAGCATCTGGGAGAAGATGGGACACTGATTAGGTGTTTCCATTCCATAGAAGAAGAAAAGGAGGGAGTTCCTGTCCTAGGGCTCCCGCCGCTGGGGAAGGCCCTCCAGAAGTGTCCAGAATAATGAGCCTGGGTCTCCTTTGTTAGATGCTAAAGCACAGAAACAAGTGTCACTCACTTGGGAGGGTTTTACTGGAATTCGGGACATATGCAAAGGCATAAGTGCAGGAGCTTTCACCTACTGTGTCTCACTTGGCCCTGAGCTTGTCTTAATAGGCAGCTGTGATTATCCCCATTTTGCAGATCAGAAGTCTATCCTAGGTCTCTCCTCCAGGCAGCACAGAGCCAAGGTGAAGCCCAACAATTCTGGTTCTTCACTGTGGTCCGGACCTCTAGTGTGGGAGACTAAGAGCAGATACAAAGTAAACAGCTGAGAACATAAGAAATCAGGTAAGGAAGGTCTGGTCTGGCCCTCCAATGACTTCCACAAACTAAGGGAGGGCAAAACTACAGAAGCTGAGGCCCCAAAGCAGGACTGAGCATGGCTTGCCTGGGAGGGAAAATTATAATTAATAGTAAGAACCAATGATAACTAACTTGTTTGGAACACTTACTATATTCCAGGCACTATTCTAAGAGGTTTACTTGCATCAGGTCATTTCATCTGCACAATAACACTATTGGATAGAGGTTATTCTTATCCCCACTTTATACATTTTTAAACTGAAACACAGACATTACATAGCTTGTAAAGTGACAGAACCAGGATCCAAACCAAGGAAAGCTAATTCCCAAGTTTGCATTTTGAATGATAACAGGCCAGACAGAAGCAGCCCTGAATGTGAGACAAAGGCATTTGAACTACTAGTAGAGCACTCATTACAGCAGGATTCTGTTTATTGGTATCTTCTGTCTCCCTGTAGGTACTTGGTACCTAGCACAGCACCTGGGATGCACGCCTAATTTGTTAAACGACTGCACGACTGTGACATGGGACTGGAGTGTGGGGTGCCACATCCAGGACTCAGTTGCAACACTCTCTGCTCTGCTGGACATTTTTATCAGTGGTTTCAGATGAAGCAGAGGAAGGTATGAAATGCTGATCAGATCTACTGTTGTCATGAAGTTGGGAGAGACAGTGAACACTCCAGAAACCAGAATCAGTTTCCTAAAGATCTCTGCAGCCTTGGGGGTTGCAGCTGGACTTCTCAAGATGTGGTGCTACACAGAATAAGTGTAAACTCCTGCTCTTAGGCCCAAACCAGAACGGCTCTATAAAACTTTCTGAAATGATGGAAATGTCCTGAATCTGTGCTGATATGGCAGCCACTAGCCATCCGTGGCTATCGAGCACTTGAAATGTGACTAATACAACTGAGGAATTGCAAATTTAATTTTATGTATTTTTAAATACTTTAAATTTGAATAGCCATATAGGGCTAGTGGCTACCATACTGGACAGTACAGTTCCAAATGATCATGTGCCCCAAATACAGTATAGAAAGAGTCTAGGTTAAGTACAGTTTCAGTGAAAATGATTTAAAGGTTTTAGTTGACCTCAAGTTCAACAGTGCAATGTAGCTGCAAAAAAGCAAAAAGAAAAGAAAGCAAGGAAGGGAAGGAAGGAGAAAGAGAGGGAAGGAGAGAGAAAGGAAGGAAAGAAGGAACGAGCAGAAGGAGGAAGGAGAAAGGAAAGGAAAGAAGGGAGCGAAAGTGGCAGTGATTAAAGTATCCATAGAAACCAGAGGTCAGACCAGCCCTGTGCAGCCCTGGATGGATCACAGCTGGACCCCGGGGCTCAGCTCTGGGCCCCACATTCTGAGGGGGACACTGGAACATGTCTAGTGGCAGAGACCATAATGTTAAGGACCTGGACACTATGCTGTATGCTGAATGATTTAAGTAGCCTGGAGAAGGGAACACACAAGGGAGCTGGGAGACTATCTCCAAACATCTCATACAGAAAGGAGATTTGATTTTTTTTTTTTTTTTTTTTTTTTTACAGAGTCTCACTCTGTTGCCCAGGCTAGAGCTAGAGTGCCATGGCATCATCCTAGCTCACAGCAACCTCAAACTCTTGGGCTCAAGCAATCCTTCTGCCTCAGCCTCCCAAGTAACTGGGATTACAGGCATGTGCCACCATGCCTGGCTAATTTTTTTCTATATATTTTAGTTGGCCAATTAATTTCTTTCTATTTTTAGTGGAGACGGGGTCTCCCTCTTGCTCAGGCTGGTCTCAAACTCCTGACCTTGAGCGATCTGCCCGCCTCGGCCTCCCAGAGTGCTAGGATTACAGGCGTGAGCCACCACGCCCAGCCAGGAGATTTGATTTGTTTTTTATTATTTAGGTCTGATTAAAAAAAAAAAAAAAACAAGAAATTCTGGATTAGTGAACCCCTAGGCCACATGCTTTGAAGGAAGTATCCATGTCAAATTTATCTTTCTATTCCCCTCAGCACTTAGTCCACCCAGGACCTGGCTCATATTGAACATTAACTATTTGCTAACTGAATGGATATGAAGAATTCCACCCAGCTCCTGTGGGTAGACATCCAGGAAGATAATAAAGAGCTCTTTAATAGTCAGAGTTACCCAAGAGTAGAATGGACCATCTTAGGAGTGATGAACTCTTTGTCAATAAATATATTCAAAGAAAGATTGGGTTTTCATTGGGAGGCTGAACCAGGAACCAGGTGACCCCTCAAGTTGAAAATTGGGCAAGTTCTATTAGGAAGGGAAAGACAAAATCAAGGCTGTGCTTCCAGACAATTACGTGGCTGTATGTATAGAACAAATTGATGAGGAGGGACCAGAAGCAGGGAGGACTGGTTAGGAACCACTGCAGTAGTGCAGGAGATAAGAAAATAGACACAGAGGTAGTGGGATTGGAAAGCCAAGGACAGGCTTGAAAGGAGCCCTGGTGTGAGGCTGGGAGTCAGGAGCTGTAGGTTCTAGTTCTGCCTATGCCATTAACTTATTGTGTGGTCTTGGATAAATCCCATCCTTTGGGTAAATCCCTTCCCTTCTGTTGATTTCAGTGTCACCATCGGTGAAACACAGAATGATCTCCAAGTTCCTTCCTAACTCCGGATTCTGTGAATGGGAGAGAGATAATGAAGGATAACTGGGATAATATATTAGAAAGCCTTACTAAGCCTCACAGTAACAATATCATCATCATCATCATCATCATTATTATTATTATTATTTCACAGGCAGCCTTGCCAGGACTTGGTGACTGGACTGGTAGAAGGGGACAAGAAAGAGTCTATAGGGGTGGGATGAAGGACAAGGACCTCTGATCTTTTAGGAGGGTCAGCTAACTACTCTATCCCTCCCCCAAGATCTGTAAAGACAAACAATGTTCTGTGCCTTGTCAACTTGTGAACTGCTTCCTCATTCCTTTGAGCCACACCTTGTACTTAGCTAAAAGAAGCAAGCAGTTCTAGGAAAAGTTAGACTCTGTACCCCTTCATTAATGAGTCCTGGTCTGAGCCTTTCCTTAAGTATCATCATCTCATATGGAAATAGTAAAAATTATTTAGCACTTAGTAAATGCTAAGCACTTTACTTACATAATTTTCTCACTCTGGGAGGCAGCTCTAATTGTTATCCCCACTTTATAGATGAGCACACCATGGCTCATGCAAATCTGCAATTTTCTCACAGTCACACAGCTTATAAAAAGGATTCCAATACAAGTCTGTGTGATTTCAAGGCTGCATTCCTAAAGATTTCCAGCACTTTAGTATGTATTTTTGCAACAGCCTAGGAGGGAGGGCAAGATCAGTGTTGTCCCCAGTTTACAGCTGGGGAAACTGAAGATCAGAGAGGTTAAACTCAATAACTTGGGCCAGTTAGTAAAGTCTTCCACAGTGCACTTTTGTGCTCTTTCACTTCTCAGAGCTTTCCTCTGTCCTCCTAGGTCTGATGGGTAGGGACTTGCCCAACCTACTTAAGGGAAGGACTTTTACTTGTCCTTTTCCTGGGCAAGGGAAAGGTTTCTGAAGGTGAATGTTAATTTCCACCTCCCCTCCCCACCACCACCAACACACACACCCCAGCCCAGAGCCTTGTGGTGACAGGCACTGAAGGCTTATGGAGTGAGTCATGTGGGGCTGACCTGCCAGAGTCAGAGTCACCCAAGCACAAGGTGCTAAGCTTAGTTTAGAGGGGCAGAAAAGTAGGCCAAGTGTTTTCATCCTCAGGAACATGGCCCAATTGCAGCTTGTGCCCCCTACTCATCTCATCCCAAAATACTGCAAACATTTGGGGAACGTTGTGCAAGGCCTTGGGGACAGAGGGGACACATGACAAATAAGAATGCATTTCCACCCTTCAGAGGGGATGAGAAAATAGGTACAATGTATAATGTATACATATAAATAATGTATATTTATAAAGAGTAATGGGGGCACATGGTGATGTAATTCTGAGGACAGAAACTCCTGAAGGAGCTGAGATTAGAGTGGAGTCTCAAGAGTGGGTTCAGCACACAGAAGAGGTAGAGGAGCACTCCAGGCTGCAAGAATACACATGTCTGAAGTTTATTTATATTTGGACCCCACCTAGCAGGCAGTAGGGAGCCAGGGAGTACACTATGGCTTCGGAGACAGTCTCTCTGAGTTTGAATCCTGGCTGTGCCCCTTCCCAGCTGTTTGACCTTGGGCAAACTCAACCCCTGTGGTTGAGATATTATTCTGCATTATTTGCTCTTCCCCTTTGCCAGTAAGAGGATTATACACCCGAGAGAGTTACCATGTGACTTGAGTACCCTCCAGAGGAAGGAGTGCACTTCCTCAACCCTCTGTCAAGCTTGACCACGTGACTTACTTCTGCCAGTGCAATATGACCTGGAGAGCTGACTGCCAGTTCTAAGCAGAAATTTGAAGAGCTGTTGCATGTTTAAGTCAAAAAATCTTACTGGAAAGCTGTGTCCTGGGTAGGAGGTGTGCCTTCAGCCTGGATCCTGGAATGAAAAGATACAGAGCAGAACAGCAGTCAACCCACAGCTGCCCTACAGCTACTGATGCGTAATGTGATGAAGAAAATTGTATCAATATAAGCCACTGACATTTTGGAGTTGTTTGTTATCTCATCACAACTTAGGAAATGCTGACTGGTATACCCCTCTACAGTGTGGGTGACTTCAGTAGTACCTACCTCACAGAACTGTTGTGAGGACTAAATAAGATTATCTCATGAAAAATGTATAATCATTTTATCAGAGATTTGCATTATAAAATGACAACTTTGCCCACACATATATGGAAATTTGATAAACAACAGAAATGGCATTTGCAAAACAGTAGTGAAAGGTGGTACTATACAGTGGGTTGAATAGTCTCTCCCTCAAAAAAATTCATGTCCCCCCTCAGAACCTTAAAATATGAACTTATTTGGATATGGGGTCTTTATAGATATTATCGATTCAGGATTTCAAGAATAACTCATCCTGGATTTAGGGTGGGCCCTAAATCCAATGACTGGCATCCTAATAAGAGGAGAAGACACATACACAGAGAAGACACTGTGAAGATGGAAGCAAAGATTAGAGTGATGAGTCTACAAGCCAAGGAAGGCCAAGGACTGGTGGCAACCACCACAGGCTAAGAGAGAGGCATGGGATGCTTTCTCCCTCAGAGTCTCCAGAAGGAACTCACCCTGCTGACACCTTGACTTCAGACTTCTGTACTTTTAAACTGCGAAAAAATAAATTTCTGTTGTTTTAAGCCACCCAGTTTGGGGTAATTTGTTATGACAGCCCTAGGAAAGTAATACTAATGAATTATTTAAAAAATAATACTAAACAATTGGTTATTCATTTAGAAAAAAATAAAATCAGCTTCCTACCTTATAGCATACATAAAAATAATCTTCAGTTAGATTAAAGACTTACATTTCAAAAACAAAACGTTAAAATCTTTAGAACTAATAAAAATCATCTTCAGCACCTCAGGGTAAGAAAATATTTCTTCAACAAGACACAAAAACTCACATATTGTATTAGTTTGAGTTCTTCAGGCCCGGTGCAGTGGCTCACGCCTGTAATCCTAGCATTCTGGGAGGCCGAGGTGGATGGATTGTTTGAGCTCAGGAGTTCGAGACCAGCCTGAGCAAGAGCGAGACCCCGTCTCTACCTAAAATAGAAAAAATTAGCTGGGCATGGTGGCACGTGCCTGTAGTCCCAGCTACTCAGAAGGGTGAGACAGAAGGATAGCTTGAGCCCAGGAGTTTGAGGTTGCTGTGAGCTAGGCTGATGCCACGGCACTCACTCTAGCCTGGGCAACAGAGTGAGACTCTGTCTCAAAAAAAAAAAAAAAGACACTGGCTCACATGGTTATGGAGGCTGAGAAGTCCCAAGATCTGCAGTCAGCAAGCTGGAGACCCAGGAAAGCCAATGGTTTAGTTCCAGTCTGAGTCTGAAGGCCTGAGAACCAGGAGAGTCAATGGTGTACGTTCAGTCCAAGTAAAAGTCCAAAGGCAAGAGAAGACCAATGTCCCACTTCAACACAGACAGAGAGAAAGAATTCTTTTCTCCACCTTTTTGTTCTATTCAGGCCTTGAATGGATTAGATAAGGTCCACCCACTTGGGAAGGGCAATCTGCTTTACTCAGTCTAGAGATTCAAATGTTAATCTCATCCAGAAACATCCTGAGATACACTGAGAGTAATGTTTAACCAAATTATCTGGGCACCCCATGGCCCAGTCAAGTTGACACATAAAATTAACCATCACACAAATCAAAAATAAAAAGAATTGACTGGGTGCAGTGGCTCATGCCTGTAATCCTAGCACTCTGGGAGGCCGAGGCAGGAAGATTGCTTGAGCTCAGGAGTTTGAGACCACCAGCCTTAGCAAGAGCCAAGAGTGAGACCCCATCACTACTAAAAGTATAAAAATTAGCCAGGCACTATGGCATGTACCTGTAGTCCCAGCTACTCAGGAGGCCAAGGCAGGAGGATCACTTAAACCTAGGAGTTTGAGGTTGCAGTGAGCTACCATGACACTACTGCATGCTAGCCAGGGCAACAGAATTAGACTGTCTCAAAAAAAAAAAAAAAAAAAGGAAATTGAACCTCACTTCCCCCTCTTAATATTAAATAATAATAATAACAATTTCTTTTTTTAAATGAGGTCAGGCACGGTGGCTCATGCCTATAATCCCAGCACAATGGGAAGCCAAGGCCAGATGACTGCTTGAGCTCAGAAGCTCAAGACCAGCCTGAGTGAGCCTACGTCTCTACAAAAATATAAAAGTTAGCCAAGTATGGTGGTGAGAGCCTGTAGTCCCAGCTACTCAAGAGGCTGAGGCAAGAGGATTGCTTGAGCCCAGAAGTTTGAGGTTGCAGTGAGCTATAATGATGCCACTGCACTCTAGCCAGGGTGACAAAATGAGACTGTCTCAAAAAGGAAGGGAAGGCTGGGCGTGGTGGCTCATGCCTGTAATCCTAGCACTCTGGGAGACCGAGGCAGGAGGATCGCTGGAGGTCAGGAGTTCGAGACCAGCCTGAGCAAAAGCAAGACCCCGTCTCTACTAACAAATAGAAGGAAATTAATTGGCCAACTAAAAATATATAGAAAAAAAATTAGCCAGGCATGGTGGCACATGCCTGTAGTCCCAGCTACTTGGGAGGCTGAGCAGAAGGATTGCTTGAGCCCAGGAGTTTGAGGTTGCTGTGAGCTAGGCTGATGCCACAGCACTCAAGCCCAGGCAACAGAGTGAGACTCTGTCTCAGAAAAAAAAAGAAGGAAAGAAAAGGAAGGGAAAGGAAGGGAAAGGGAGGGGAAGGGGAAGGAAAGGGAAGGGAAGTGGGAAGGGATGGAGGGGGAGGGAAGGGGAGAGGAAAGGAAGAAAAGAAGAGTTGATACAGTCAACTACAGTAAATGTAGAAATTCTGTGCATCAAAAGATGCCATAAAGAAAGATAAGCCACTAACTAGGAGAAAATCCCTGCAATGCTTTTTGGCTGGCAAAGGATGAGAATCCAAAATGTATAAAGAATTTCTAACAATCCATATTATATAAATGGACAAAGGAAGTGAACAAGAAATTCACAGGAGAAATAGGAACGACCAAGAAACATGAAAATGCTCCACCTCACTAGTAATAGATTTGTGGCAATAGCTAATGAAGTAGAATATGTGTAGGCCTTTGATTCAGCAATTCTACACCAGGATATAAAACCCAGGAAAATGCTGGAACATTTGCAAAAAGAGACATGTTCCAAGATATTCTTTGAAGTATTGCTTATAATATTGAAAAATTGGAAACAACTTTAAATGTTCACCAATAAGTAGATAATATAAATTGTAGTATAGGCATATAATGAAATAGTACACAGCAGTGAAAATGTAAGAATATGGATAATTCTCAAAAACACAATGTTTGCTGGGCGTGGTGGCTCATGCCTATAATTCTAGCACTCTGGGAGGCTGAGGTGGGTGGATCGCTCAAGGTCAGGAATTTGAAACCAGCCTGAGCAAGAGCGAGATCCCGTCTCTACTAAAAATTGAAAGAAATTAATTGGCCAACTAAAAATATAGAAAAAATTAGCCAGGCATGGTGGCGCATGCCTGTAGTCCCAGCTACTCGGGAGGCTGAGGCAGGAGGATCGCTTGAGCCCAGGAGTTTGAGGTGGCTGTGAACTAGGCTGATGCCACGGCACTCTAGCCTGGGCAACAGAGTGAGACTGTCTCAAAAAAAAAAACAAAAAACCACAATGTTGGTAGAAAAGAAGAATATCGCAGAGGATATAACTTATATAATGTATATTAAGCTTAAAAACATAGAAAGCAATAGTATATATTGTTTAGGCATATTCATACATGTACTAAAAGTTATAAAGATGTTGCTATTATGTTCTGAATGCTTGCATCCCTTCCCCGCAAAATGCATGCATTGGAACCTCATCCTCAGTGTGACAGTACTGAAGGTGAGGCCTTTGGGAGATGATTAGGTGCCCTCATGAATGGGATTAGTGCCCTTGTAAAAGACTCCAGAGAGCTAGTTAGCCCCTTCCACCATGTGAGGACACAGCAAAAACCCGCAGTCTGTGAGAAATTGGGCCCTCAAAGACATCACCACTTGATCTTGGCCTTCCCAGCCAGAACTGTGAGGAATAAATTTCTGTTGTTTATAAGATACTCAGTCTAAGGTATTTTGTTATAGCAGCCAAAATGAACTAAGAGAATTGCCATGGTTAAACACCAACTTCAGAATAGTGGATACTTCTGTGTAGAGAGGGAAGGGATTAGAATGGAGGAAGGGTACATAGGAAATTACAATTGTATTTGTAACAGTTTTTTTAAGTTGGGTATATATATGGGTGCTCACTATTATATACTATACTTTTTCTTGAGATCTAATTAATATATCCTAACATTCATCATTTTAAAGTGTATAATTTAGTGGTTTTTAGTTTTTAGTGGTTTTAGTATATTCACAAGGTTGTGCAACCACCACGACTCTCTAATTCTAGAACATTTCCTCACCCCAAAAAGAAATCCCATGTCCATTAATAGTCACTCCCTTTTCCCACCTTCTTCTATTCCTTGGCAACCACTAATCTACTTTCTGTCTTGATTGATTCATATAAGTGGATCAAACAATATGTATTATTTTGTGACTGGCTTCTTTCACTTAGCATAAGGTTTTCAAGGTCCATCCATGCTGTAGCATCAATCAGTATGCTGCTCCTTTTTATGACTGAATAATATTCCATTGTATGGATATATCACATTCTGTTTGTCCATTCACCAGTTGATGGACATTAGAGTTGTTTCTACTTGTTGGCTATTACAAATAATGATACTATGAACATTTGTTTATATGTTTTTGTGTGAACATATATTTTCATTTCTCTTGGGTATATACCTAGCAGTGGAATTGCTAAGTCATATGGCATCTCTATGTTCTACTTTTTGAGGAACTTCCAAAGCAGCTACACCATTTTACAGTCCCACCAGCAATATCAGTGTTCAATAACACTTGTTATTGTCTCTCTTTTTTATTATAGTCATCCTAATGTGTGTGAAATAATATACATTATACTTTTTGGTATAACTTAATTATTTTTATAATAATTTTTAAATTTAGTATTTAATAAAGAACACTGTGGTGTCAGGTATGGAAGACAGACTGGTAGTGGTTGAAACAGAAGGCCAGCAGGAGGGTGCTGCAGATGACCCCAGAGAGAGAAGTAGATGGGCCATGGCAGGAGGCATAGAGAGGGAGGGGCTAGGGTCCTTCTTAGAGGCCAGTGCAAATCTTTAGAGTAGAATTGATCATTTCAGAGTGTCACCCAAAGTAGCTCTGAAATGAGGCAGGTTTTCTGGGGCCCCCAAATCCTCCCCCTCATACAAGAGCCAAACTGCCATTGAAGAGCTGTCGGAAATTGATATTGGAAGGAGAGGCCCAATAATTCTGGAGAAACTTTTATTCACAGGATGATTTTGGACTAGTCTTTTTCTTTTTCTGACCTAAGTTTTCTAATATGTGAAATGAAAGATTTGCGTGAACAGTTGTCTTTAAGAGTTCTTTCCTCTAGGACATGCTAGGACTATAAAGTCTTGAGTCTGTCCCTAAATAGAAGGAAATTCCTGAGATCAAGGTCTTACGTAGAAGAAATGTTCTGGCTCTTGTTTTCTGAAAATAAAGTAAGCTCAAAGATATGAGAAAAGGGACATAAGGTATTTTGACCCCAAGGATGTTTGACTGTGAACACAAACATTTTGTTTAGGATTATATAAACATCAATAATTTTTCAAGGCAAATTTTTTTTTCTGGGGCAACTAATAAGCCAGTTTAATTCCTTCTTTGATTATCTCTATGGTACAATAAAACTGTTTCCAACTTTTTAATTTTTATTTTAATGAAATTATTTCACTGAGATCAATTATTTTCCATGCAAATTTGACTGAAAGAGTCAATGAATCAATCCTTTTTTGATTCATATAAAATTGGTTATTGATTATGGCTTCTACCACTTTGAGGCCTCTTTTTTATCAAGTATAATTTTCCCAGGTCAGATTTCAGATCTAAATTCTTGATTCTTTTCATAATTTTTAGTTCATATTTATTATTTTTATCAGTTCTTATATTAGTTTCCTACAGCTGCTGTGGCAAATTACCATAAACTTGGTGGTTTAAAATAACTCACATTTACTCTCTCATAGTTCTGGAGGCCAGAAATCCAATTCATTATCACTGGGCCACACTCTCTCTGGAAACTCTAGGGAAGAATCCATTCTTTGCCTCTTCTAGCCTCTGCCAGCATTCCTTGGATTGTGGCCACATCCCTTCAATCCCTGGCTCCATAGTCACATTGCCTTCTCCTTTCCTGAGGAATGTGGTCAAACCTGCCTCTTATAAGGATTCACTGCATTTAGAGCCCACACTGATAATCCAGGATAATCTCTCCTTCTCAAAATGCTTAATCACATCTGACAAATATTTGCCATGTAAATTAGCATTTATAGGTTCCAGGGATTAGGACTGATATGTTTTTATTTTATTTTATATTTTATTTTTTTGAGACAGTCTCTTTCTGTTGCCTGGGCTAGAGTGAAGTGGCATCATCATAGCTCACTGCAAACTCAAACCCCCAGGCTCAATTGATCCTCCTGCCTAAGTCTCTCAAGTAGCTGGGATTCTAGGCATATGCCACCATTCCTGGCTAATTTTTCTATTTTTTTTAGAGACACAGTCTTGCTATGTTGCTGAAGCTGGTCTTGAACTTCTGGCCTCAAGCAATCCTCTTGCCTCGGCCTCCCAAAGTATAAGCCGCCATGCCCAGGACCGATATCTTTAGGGGTCATCACTCTGCCTATTACATTTCTATTCATTATAGATTACATAAAATAGTGATAGCTACTAGTACACCAATGTCCATAGCAACATTATTCACAATAGCCAAAAGGTGGAAACAACCACTGTTGTTGTGATAACACAACAGATAAACAAAAGGTGATATCTACATAAAATGGAAAAGTATTCAGCCATTAGAAAGAATAAAATTCTGATACATAATACAATATGGATGGACCTTGAAAACATGATGCTAAGTGAAATAAGCCAAACACAAAAGGATAAATATTGTATGATTCCACTCATATGAGTTATCTAGAACAGAACAGGCAAATTTATGGAGAGAAAGTAGAATAGAGGATACCAGGTGATAGGGAGACAGGAGAATGAGGAGTGTTATTTAATTGGCACAAAGTCTATCTGGGATGATGAAAAAGTTCTGGAAATAGATAGTGGTGATGGTTACACAACATTGCAAATGTACTTAATGCCACTGAATTATACACTTCAAAATAGTTAAAATGATAAATTTTATGTTATATGTATTTTACTCAATAAAAAAGTAAAGCTAAAGAATTAGGAATCCCTGTCATCTGGAAAATAAAAATTAAGCAGAGTAAAAAAAAAAGCACATATAATAACTAATAATTGTATATATTTCTTAGTTTATCTAAGAATAATTGGGAGCAATTTCCTTTGGATATT
Organism: Lepilemur ruficaudatus; assembly: GCA_963574885.1. Classification (NCBI taxonomy): domain Eukaryota; kingdom Metazoa; phylum Chordata; class Mammalia; order Primates; family Lepilemuridae; genus Lepilemur; species Lepilemur ruficaudatus. The sequence goes on from CAUYRT010033177.1 coordinate 73,837, forward strand.
CCAGGATTGCTGGATTTGTTTAGGATTTACCTACTGTGTTGCTAAAATGATCCTCCTATATATTCTTGACCACTTTGAGTATGGTGCACTCATTGTTCACAAACCTTTGGCAGAGAAAAGAGCAAATGATGGGCAAATGTTCTTGGGTTAAAAAATGGAGGAACCAAAATACCCTTTTTTGAACAGGTATAGACCTCACATAGAATTTATGTAGCTAAGTGCAGAGGAAGGAGGTCAGTTCTCTGCTTCTGATGAGGACAGAATCAGCAGATATTGTGGTAGAAGAGACTCAGATGGGATAAAAGGAAACCTTTCTGGGAGTTCTCTCACCACTGTAGAATGAGAGGATTGGACCAGGAGTTTCTAAGACTTCTTCAGCTCTAACAGTACATAACTCTGTTACTTAAAAATGAATAGAAATTCACATTTGCTGAGTGCCCGTGGCTTGTGTGGCACTGTGCCCAGTGCTTATTTTAGCATTAGCTTATTCAATTCTCATGAGTCTGGGAAGTTAGTATTACAACCCCCATTTGACATACAAGGAAATAAAGGCTTCGATAACTTACAGAACTTATTCAAAGTCCCAGAGCTAGGAAGTAGCACTGCTGAGAACCAAAGTTTTATGCTCCCCCTTAGGCCACACTACAGAGTCTTTCTTTATGGAAATATTTGGGATGAAGAGAAAGGTGACTCTGGGATACAGGCCTGGGTCACTTCTGGCTCAAAAGCAGGATCCCTTGAAGCTGTTTCTCCCATCATTATGTCAGGTTCCAGAGATGGGGGCTGCTGATACTGCCACTCTTTAGAAATCTGGCTGGAAACTCTGCCCATAAATCTTCAAAACCCTTTGTAGGTGCTCACTTGCCCTTGTAAATCACTGGAGCATCCATTTCCCAGGTGAAGGGATTGCAGCCCTAAGGGAATAAAAGGGACTTGGCCAGGAACAGGCAGCCCCTTTTGACACAGGTGTGACCTTTCATTCTTTCAAGTCCTCTGACCTAGAATGGGCAAAACAAAACACAAACCAAGTTACAGTGGAAAGCACACTGTCGGTGAAGGGTCTTGTGCATGGGTTTTATCAGAGGATATTCCAGAACAATCTCCTATCAGTCCTGGTCTTCTGGCCTTCAGTCCATTCTGTAAGTTGGTGGCCTGATTAGTTCTCCCAATGCATCACTCCAGCAAGGGCCCTCTCCAGTTCAAGAGACAAGTCCAAACTCCATAACTTGGTATTTGAGGCCCTCTGTGGTATGTCTCTATCTATATTTTTAACTCCTACCATTCCTGAACAGATCTTTACCCTTCTCACTGCCTCATACATGCCTCACCTTGTTCCACTACAGTGGACTGTGTTGCCTGGGCCCCATTCTAATTTCTCTTCTTCTGGTAATAATTCCTCCCTTTTGTTTGGAGAACTCTTTGCTCTTCACTCACACACAGAACCCTGTATCCGCCAACAGAATCTATGTTCCAGGCCACAGGGTTTAATTCAAATGGCCAAGACTGACTCTATTTTAATCTTCTTTGGAACTTTTCTGCTAAAGGTAGAAGGGAAGGCTGTCTAAATCCTCTGATCTCTCCTCTGACCTCTCTTAGCGTACCTAGTGCTCTCTACCTTGTAATATGGTTATTCTAACATTCTCTGTGAGATTGTCTCAACTGCTGCCTTCTCCAAGTGCTTGATTTTTTCCCCCAAGTGCTCAATTTTAACAAGCATTTACTGACTACCTCTTATAAGCAGACATTATGCTATGCTCTGGGGATTCAGAGTTGGATAAGATATAGTCCCTTGTTGAAGGGAAAGATGAATGAAAATGCTTCTCTGGGCCTTACCCAGCTTATCACAGGGGATTTGAGCAGAAGAAAATAAGAGCTATAAAGTTCAAAATCATTAGCCTGGCATTCAAGAACTTCTACAGTCTGATTCTAATTTTGTCTACCTACCCACACGCTCTTACCTCCAGCCAAGCTGAACTGTTTGTTGACTTAGAACACATTGAGATGTCCCCACTTGCATGTTTGCCCTGGCTCTGATCTTCTCCCACGGTCTCTCTTCCTGGTTTTCTCTTCCATTCCTACTTTCCTCATTCTTCATCTCGTTTCTCCCTCTCTTTCAAGATTTTCTATCTCTTTTCTTTTCTTTTTTTGTCTCAGACCTGTGCGAGACACTCTCTCTTTCTTTCATTCACCTCCTCTCCCTTTTTAGCCATCTCTCCCTTCCTTTTTCCTTCCTTTTCACTTTCCCTGAGCTCTCTTTTGATGGTCCCCTAAATCCTATCCTTATCTCTTAATTTTCCTCTCTCTTTTATTTCCTGACCTCTTTCCCTCTCCACCAAAGACCTGCCAGTGCCCTCCATGGTTGTGCACAGTCCTCTCCCCCTAGGAGCAAAAGATGGGATAAGGCAATCTAAATCAAACAACTTCTAGATCTCATCACAAAAAATTCTCAAAATGGGATGGAAAGGAGAGGGGGAGAAACGTGGAGGGAGGAGTGGATCCTGGCAGCAGAGAAGAAGCTATCTAGTGACTGCTGGTCTGCTGGTAAATCGATGGGGAATATCATGCCATTACCTACCTCCAACCCATCCCCAGCTCTTCCCTTTCCTTCCTCTGATCAAAGAATTGGGAAAGGCCAGGCAGGCTCGGTGGCTCATGCCTGTGATCCTAGAACTCTGGGAGGTCGAGAAGGGAGGGTTGGTTGAGCTCAGCAGTTCGAGACCAGCCTGAGCAACAGCGAGACTCCATCTCTACTAAAAATAGAAAAATTAGCCAGGTGCAAAAATTAGCCTGGTGCTGAGGCAAGAGCCTGTAGTCCCAGCTACTCCAGAGGCTGAGGCAGGAAAATTGCTTGAGCCCAGGAGTTTGAGGTCGCAGTGAGCTATGATGATGCCAATGTACTCTACCTAGAGCGACCTACTGAGACTCTGTCTCAAAAAAAAAAAAAAAAAGAATTGGTAAAAATCAGAACTGCAAAAATTCTTACCATTCATCTACTCTGCTGCCGCAGTTTTGCAGCTGGGAAACTGAGGCTAATGACTCAACTAGCTATTGACTTAGCAAGTCAGTGGTTCAGCAGGAACTGGAATCTCAGGAAGTACTGGCTGCCTAGAGGCCCACCTCACCCTGCTAGTCCCAGCCACGGACTTAAAGCAGAGGCCACCCAGGCACAGGATGGTCGGTGGCTGCCTGACGAGGCGGCTGGAGGCTGCTGGAGGCAGGGGGGAGGAAAGGGTTTCCAGCAGCTCAGCTTTCAGTCTGCTCCTCTGCTCCACAAAGGGCCACTGTCTGAGCACAGAGGGACCCTGGAGAGAGGCCTCCCAAGGTGCTCGGCAACAGGGCTGAATTTCATCACACTGGGCCTCTGGGCCAAGTAAACATCAGGGTAGGAACAAGGCCCAGCAGTTTCTGCAGACTGGCTCCTGGTTCCAGGCAGGCTCAGTGGCATCCTCACCCAGGACTTCCCTGGGACAATAAGGAGGGCTAAGGTCATTGGCCCAATTTTATAGCTGCAGAAATGGAGAATCAGGAATGAGAAACTGGCTCTATCCATTGCCCAAGGAGCAGACAACCGTCTTATACCTTCTTAAGAAGCAGGAGTTTTGCAAGAAATTTTTAAATTAGTTCAGAGGAAGGAGAGAGCTCTGTGAGCTGGAGTAATCAGGGAAGACTTTTCGGAAGAAGTATAATTTAAGCTTAGCCTCCATGTTTAAGTGTAATTTCCACAAATGAAAAGGAAGGAGAAAGGCATTTCAGGCAGAGGGCACAGCACTGACGAGGTATGGCATCTGGAAAGCAGGAGCATTTGGGGTCAATGAAGAGACCTATCTGCTAAGGTAGAGAATTCAGAGGAAAGGGTGGAAAATAAGGCTGGAGAGTTTGGTTGGGAGTTAAACCATGACTAGTCTTAACAGCCAGGTCAAGGAGTCATAGGGAGAGCAGTGATGGTGAAGACAGAATTTTAGAAAGCTTAGTCTTAGAAGGGTGTGAAAGAGGCCCTATATTTAGCCCTAATCCCCTGGATAACCTTGGGCTGGTTATGGCATCTCTCTGGAGCTTAGTTTCTTCGTCTTTAAAATAAAAGCATTACACTAGAGAATCCTGAAGCCCTTTCCATCTCTAAAATGCAAGGACTCTTTGTTGGGGAAACATGGACCATATAGAATGAAGAGGGAAGACTGAGAAGCTGGGACTTCAGTCTGAAGGTAGTAGCCAAACCCCAGGTATCTTTGATGCATTTCTGCAGTGAGTCATCTGTCCAGAGCTGCTGAATGGCCATCACCGCCACTGCTGCTGCTGCCAGGCACCGTGCCAAGTACTCCTTCCTTTTTTAAAACTTCCTTCTTGTGACTAGGGAATGCATACACACACTGTGAAATTTAAAAGTCATAAAAGGACATATGTATGGTAAAAATAAGTTTCCTTCTTTCGCCTATTTCTGGCCACCGATTTCTTCTCCCATCCTTACTACTTTCTTGAGTATTCTTTCAGAGATAATCTATGCATATATGAGCCTATACCTATACAAAGATTCTATAAAGATTCTTTTTCTTTATAGAAATGGGAACATACTAGAACACTGTTCTGTGCCTTGTTTTTTTAACTTGGAAATTCTGGAGATCTTTTCATATGAGTATATAAAGAGCTGCCTCATTCTTTGTATGACAGGACCATGATTATTTATTTATTTATTTAGAGGCAGGGTCTTGTTCTGTTGCATGGGCTAGAGTGCACTGGTGTCATCATATCTCACTGCAACCTTAATCTCCTGGGCTCAAGCGATCCTCCTGCCTCAGCCTCCTCAGTAGCTGGGACTATAGAAACACGCCACCACGCTCAACTAATTTTTCTAATTTTAAAATATTTTTGTAGAGAGGGAGTCTCACTACATTATTCAGGCTGGTATCAAACTCCTGGCCTCAAGCAATCCTCCCAGCTCAGCCTCCCAAAGTGTTAGGATTACAGGCGTGAGCCACTGCACACCCGGCCAGGACCATGATTTTTTTTTAAATCAATTCCCTACTAATTTATATTTCGTGTGTTTCTTTTCTATTATAAACAATACATCAGTGAATATCCTTTGTATATATCATTCAGCACATGCAAGAGTATGTCCACAGTATACATTCCTAGAATTGAAATTATGTGCCAAGCTCTTTATACAATTTAATACTCAACAATAGTTAAAGGGAATCATAATTATACCAATTATGCAAATGCGAAAATCGAGGTACAAAATGATTCAATGACTTGGTCAAAATCACACAGCTCTTATATAATAGAGCTGAGATTCTAATATGGACAGTCTGACACCAGAGCCACCAGACTCAAGCACTCTACAGTGGTTCTCAGACTTTAGCATCACCTGGAGGGCTTGTTAAAACATAGATTACTATGCTCTAACCTAAGAGTTTCTGATTCAGTTCATCTATGTTGGGGCATGAGAATTTGTATTGTAATACGTTCCCAGGTGGTCCTGATACTTCTTGTCCAAGGACCACACTTTGAGAACCACTGTACTCTGCTAGTTCTCCCACTATAGTTGTCCAGATAGCACAGAAAGAAAGGAGTTGGTACTCAGCACTTGGCTTTGATGGGACCAGGGTTGAGGGACACAGGAAAGTCTTCCTAGAGCCCATTAGTCTATGCTCCAAGAGGACAGGGTGAGAGTCTAGCACAGTGCTTGGCGCATGGTACTCAATAAATACTTGTTGAATGAAGAAATAAATGAATTAAAAGTGCTCCATGCATCTTGGTGCTGCCTCTTTTCCCAGCCCCCTGGGAGTCCCCTGCCCTGGGAAGCCCCACCGCCCACTGGCTGAGATCCAAATTCATGCCGTGAGAGCCCTTGGGAGTGAAGCTGTTCATTGCCTCCCATTCCTCCCTTGGCTTATAATGAAATCAATGAGGCAGCCAGGCCCCTGCTATTAATGGATAGACAACATCTTAGCATGCTAGAGCTCATTTGAGATAAACTAGTTCAACGTTCTCATTTTATTATTATTGATAGCAATAGCTATAACTCATAGCATACCTGTGCAATTGACATGCTTGCTTTTTTCTTTGAGACTGAGTCTCACTCTGTTGCCTGGGCTAGAGTGCTGTGGCGTCAACCTAGCTCACAGCAACCTCAAACTCCTGGGCTCAAGCAATCCTCCTGCCTCAGCCTCCCGAGTAGCTGGGACTACAGGCATGCGCCACCATGTCTGGCTAATTTTTTCTATATATGTATATTTAGTTGACCAATTAATTTCTTTCTATTTTTAGTAGAGACAGGGTCTCACTGTTGCTCAGACTGGTTTCAAACTCCTGACCTTGAGCAATCCGCTCACTTCGGCCTCCCAGAGTGCTAGGATTACAGGTGTGAGCCACTGGACATGCTTGCTTTAAGAAAAGAATCCTGGGCCTGGTGTAGTGGCTCACGCCTGTAATCCTAGCACTCTGGGAGGCTGAGGCAGGAGGATCGCTTGAGGTCAGGAGTTCAAGACAAGCCTGAGCAAGAGCAAGACCCCATTTCTACTAAAAACAGAAAAAATTAGCCGGGCATGGTGGTGCACGCCTGTAGTCATAGCTACTCGGGAGGCTGAGGCAGCAGGTCACTTGAGCCTAGGAGTTGGAAGTTGCTGTGAGCTAGGGTGATGCCATGGCACTCTAGCCCAGACAACAGAGCGAGACTATCACAAAAAAAAAAAAAAATCCTAGCCCTGCACAGTGGCTCACACCTGTAATCCCAGCACTTTAGAAGGCCAAGGCGGGAGGATCCCTCGTGGTCAGGAGTTTGAGATCAGCCTGGGTGACATAGGGAGACCCTGTTTCTTAAAAAAAAAAAAAAAAATTGTTTTAATTAGCTGGGCGTCGTGGTGCACGCCTGTAGTCCCGGCTGCTCAGGGGCTGAGGCAGAAGGATCACTTGAGCCAGGTTACAGTGAGTAAATAAACAAACAAATCCCGCTAACCAGTATTTCCTTCCCCCTTATTCTGGTACACAGTGACTCTTCCCAGAGCGGAAGTCGTTCTTCACCAGGGCCCAAGTCCTCCCATGCTGCCTGCCGACCCTCGGCCTGTCCTGGGCTCCCTTCCTTGCTGGTACTCTTGTTTGGGACCTCCGAAGGCCCCGACTTGTAGCTGAAGATGTCCAGGCCCAGACGCCTGGATGAGCAACACCTCAGAAGCCATCGCGGGGTAACTGGAGTGAACGTGGCTGTCAGGCGGATGCAGCCGGTCAGCCGCACTCCAGGCGGGCAGTGTGATTCGCGCGTTTACCAGGTGGCTACTCCGCGGAGGACAGACGCAGCCAGCGGTGGCCAGCTGTCCCGTCGGCCAGGCTGGCAGCGTCAGCCGCAGACGCTGGGGTCGGTCAAGCCGAGTCAGACCGAGGTGGCAGGGAGGGACGGGCAGGCCACTCAGTCCTTCCGAACCCCCTGACTCAGCTGTGGCCGGAGTCAGCCGGCCACGCAGACTGGCAGCGTCGGGCAGACGTGGTCAACAGGGGCGCTCCCCTGGCCTTTTGACGCCTCGAGGGCGCGTAGTCCCCTGAAGCCAGCCAGGGCACGCAGGCCCAGGGTCGTCCGGATCCGCCCGCCAAGCAGAGACGCGGTCAAGCCGCTGGCCCCGACGGACGCGGCTAGTAAGCGGTGGTCAGGGACACAGCTTGTCAAGTACAGATGGAGTGTGGTCAGTCGCCTCAGTCAGACACACCTCGGCGGGCCCAGAGGCAGCCAGCCAGCCAGCTGCGGTCGGGCGGACAGATCCAGCAGACTTGGTCTGTCAGGCGCCCATGAAATCTGTGTTCAGTCAGACATAGCCTGACACACTCGGATTATCAGGCAGCGGTGGCATCTGTGTTCAGTCAGGAGGTCGCTCAGGTGCCGCTCATCAGGCACGCAAGGAGCGAGAGAAAGCGCCTCAGCGGGCCCGCGGGGGCCCCATTCTGGGCGGAGCTTCGTCTGGAGGCGGGGCCTCGCCGGGGTCCGGAGGCACTTCCGGGGCGGGGTCTCGTCGTTCTGGGCGGGTCTGCCCCGCCTTCCACGCCCCCGACCCCTGCCCTGCAGACTCCCGGCGTTGCCGGGGCAGCCGTGGCAGGATCCCTGGCCCCAAATCCTTCCTTTCCCGCCCTGGGGCGCCCCAGCGCCTGCCGCGTGGAGGTCCTGGCCCTGGGGCGGACTTTCTAGAAATGGCCCACGGGTTTGGCAGCCCGCGCCCCGCACAACGGCAGAGTCCCGCTGAGGGGCGGGCACTTTATCATCCCCTTGCACAGGTGGGGATGATTGAGAGGCTGGGAACGACTCACATAAGGCAACACAGCAAAAATGACAGACCAGAGACCCAGACCCTCCAGATCCCCGGCTGCTCCCCTGACCCTGCACCGCCCTTCAGGAGAAATCAAATCTCTCTAGGCAGAGAGGGCATATCCAGAAGAGAGAACAGCCCATGCAGTGCTATGATTAGGGGACTCTGGCTTAATAATGACAAGGGCGAGTACACACCTTGTACCAAGCACTGTAATGAAAGCTTTATATGTTGAGCCTCACAGTATTCCTTTGAGGTTCTATAATGATTCCCTTTTTACAGATAAGGAAACAGACAAGGCAAGTCTTTGGTGACTTGCCTAGGGTCAGCGGCTGTGAGGTGCAGGAGCCAGGATTGGATCCCAGGCAGTCTGACTCCCGACATGTTGGCATGTGGGCCCTTAACACACGTCTCGCCCTCTCCTTGTGACCTCCCAAGGGCCCAGCGTGAATCCCCTCTCAGATCTGCTTCGGGACACCCGTCCTATGCTGGGCCCTGCAGCAGGAGGGTCTTATAGGAGTCTCTGCCTTGAGGACTCAGAATAGGGAGCTATCAGAACTGAGAACCTAGCCAAACCCAAACCCTGGGACATACTATGGGTCTCACAGTCTTCAGAGAAGGGTAAGCCTGTGAAATCAGAGAAGCCAGGGCCTTCTGGCCACTGGAAAACTGGGCGGGCTGTCACTGGGGAACCCCATGAGTCTGGCTTAAAGTCCAAAGGTCTATAATCAAGTTCTAGCAGCATGAACCAGAGTTAGAAACTTATCATGAGTTGTAAACCCAAATGCCTAAATGGGCCAGAAAGGTAACAAAAGTCATGAGAAGGAGTCAAATAGCCAGATCTGCAAAACTGCCCCATCTAAAGAGGCAACTGCCTTTTTGTCCCTGCTGTGTCCCCAGACACCCAGGTCTCTAGTCCTCTAGTTAGGTGAAGTTAGCCAAGTCCATTGATGTGGAGTCTCAGCTTCTCCCGTGTAATATTGAGAAGGAAAACTTTGGCTTTATCTCACAGGATGAAATTTTATGGAATCAAATGTTATCATATGTAGAAAATACTTCATGAAGTGTAACAAACTCTGTAACATGGAGGGGGAAGGAAGAGAATGTTGACTCTGTTATGCATCTGCTACACGGTCTACAGGAGTTCTGACAGCATTCCTCTGAGGCAGGGCTAGCATTCTCTTGTACAGATGAGGAGATACCCTTCAAAGAATGTGCTGACTTAACCAACATCACAAGCTGGTGTGCAGTGAAGCCAGATTTAGAATGTAGAACTGTCTGACTTCTAACACCAGTTACCAACAGTTTTGCAAAGTGTGGCTTGGGTCCCACTGGTCACACCAAGATGATTTCAGGTGGAACCCAGATGAACATTTAAAAAAAAATAGGTAATGTAGTTTTTATTTTCAATTATAGAGGAGGTTTATTGATACTATAGAAGTCCTAATTTTCACACAGCCAGGTTTTAGTAGGCTAAATAACATACATCCAAAGATATCAAGTCCTAATCTCTGGAACCTGTCTGTAAATGTTACCTTATTTGAGGAAAGGATTTTTGCAGATGTGATTAAGTTAAGAATGTTGAGATGAGGAGATCATTCAGGATTATGCAAGTGGGCCCTAAGTGCCATCACACATATCCTTATAAGACAGAAGGCAAGGGAGATTAGATAGACACACACAGAAGAGGAGGAAGCAACATGACATGGAGGCAGAGTGATGCAGCCACAAGCCAAGGGTTGCTGGCAGCCACCAGAAAGAAGTTGGTAGAGGCAAGGACAGATTCTTCCTTAGAGCTCCTGGAGGAAATACAGCCCTGCCAACACACTGACTTCAGCCCAGTGAGACTAATGTTGAATTTATGGCCTCCAGAAGTATGAGAGAATAAAATTCTGTTATTTTAAGCTACCAGGTTTGTGATCATTTGTTCTGGCACCCAAGGAAACAAACACACAGGTCTACATGACTTCAAAATTCATGCCTCTTTTTTTCCCCCTCTCTCTTTTAAAAATAAGCATTATTTTAAGATAATTTTATATATACAGAAAATAAATGTAAGCCTTTGATTTAGAGTACAGAAATTTCCCATTGTATTAGTCAGGGTTCTCCAGAGAAACAGAATCAATAGGATGTATAATATATACGTGTGTGTGTACATATAAATATATATAAAGAGATTTATATGTATATATAATTTTAAAAAGAGATTTATTATAAAGGATCAGCTCACCTAATTATGGAGTCTGGCAAGTCTAAATCCACAGTGGATGGCAGGCTGATGACCCAAGAGAGGCGATGGTACAGGCAGAGTTTGAGGGCAGTTTGCTAGAGAATTCCTTCTTGCTTAGGGAAGCCAGTCTTTCTGTTCTATTTAGGCCTTCAACTGATCGGATGAGGCCCACCCACATTACAGAGGGCAATCTGCTTTACCCAAAGTTTAATCATTTCAATGTTGATCTCATCCAAAACCACCCTCCAAGTTGACACATAAAATTAACCATCACACCCATAGTAGAGAGAGTTCCTGTCTACCCCTCACTCAGTTTTCCCTACTGTTAATATCTTACATCACTATGGCATTTGTCACAACTGAGAAATCAACACTGGTACATTCCTATTAACTAAGCTCTACACTTTATTTGGATTTCATAGCTTTTCTACTAAGACCTGTTTTCTGTTCTTGGGTCCCTTCCAGGACACCACACTACTCACCATGTCTCCTTAGTCTCCTCTGGCCTGTAACAATTTCTCAGGCTTTTCTTGTTTTTCACGACCTTGGCAATCTTGAGGAGTACTGGTTGGGTGTTTTATAGAATGTCCCTCAGTTTGGGTTCATCTGATGTTTGTCTTATGGTTAGACTGGGGTTAGGGTTTGGAGGAAGGACACCATAAAGGTAAAGTGCTCTTCCCACCACGTTCTGTTAGGGCTACGTGTCATCCACATGACTTCATCACTCTGACTACCTGGCAAAGGTGGTGTTCACCAGGTTTCTACCCTGTGAAGTTACTTGTTTGTCTTCCCTTTCTATTCTTTGGAAGCACTAAGCGCAGCCCACACTCAAGGGGGGGGATTAAGCTCCACACCCTGGAAGGGGATGTATCTACATAAATTATTTAGAATTCTTCTTTAAGGATGATTTGTCTCTTCTCCCTCTTTGTTTATTCAATCATTTATAACAGCACAGACTCATGGATATTTAGTTTATACTTTGGGCTGTATTCCAATACAATGTTCATTATTTTATTGCTCAAATTGTTGCAGCTTTGGCCACTGGGAGCTCTTTCAGGCTGTCTCCTCTATCCCTTTGACACCAGTTGCTTTGCCAAATGTGGCTTGGGCCCCGCTGGTTGTACTGAGATGATTTCAAGAGGAACCCAGAGGAACATTTTTTAAAGAGTTATAAGTTTACTTTAATATATGTTAGGAAAACATACAGCTAGCTTATCAACTTGGTGATTTCACAGGTACTGCTGGGGACAAGGCTAATATAGCTGCAGTTGTGGTTGTGCTAAGTGAGTCAATTCCTAGAGAGGTATTAAGTAAAAACTGGTACAGGTGTGCTATCATCTGAATGTGTCCCCTGCCCCCCCAATTTATATGTTGAAATCAAAGTGATGGTATTAAGAGGTGGGGCCTTTGGGAGAGCATTAGATCATGGGGGCAGAGCCTTCGTGAATGGGATGAGTGCCCTTATAAAAGAGGCCCAAGAGAGAACACCCAGTCCCTTTCTCCATGTGAGGACACAGCAAGAAGCCACCATTTATGAACCAGAAATCGGGCCCTCAACAGACATTGAATCTGCCGGTTCCTTGATCTTTGACTTCCCGGCCTCCAGACTGAGAAATAAATTTCTGCTGTTTATAAGATAAACAGTTGATAGTATTTCGTTATAGCAGCCTGAAGGGATAAAGACATTGTGGCACAGACATACAGAGGAAATTGTTAAACTGATTTAGGGACCATTCAAGTTTGAGAAATTCTGTATTAGGGCAGAACCGAGTCCCAAATTCAAGCAACAATAATAACGAGGAGGATTATGAGCAGATTCTGGGACACACCCACACATAACCCGTTTCCAGGGCTCCAATGCCAATCAGATCTGCTTCAGTGCAGACGCACGATGATGTTGATAATGGTGGAACTGCACGCCCAGTCCCGGGAGGGTATGGATGTTCCGCTGCGTTTGTTTCCAAACAAGCTGTGTGGCGGCTTGCAGCTCAGCACCCTTCTTGATAAAGAGCTTGAAGACTTTGGCCTAATATAACAGCATTCTGTGTCATAGGCCTGTTATGTGATATTTCCCGAGGACAGGTGCTAGTGAGGCTCATTTTTAGTTTTTTTTCCCCTGTCTCATCCTTGATCTGTGTCAAGCTGAAGGATACAGCACATTCAGCAGTCAGACTGGGTGTACCCCTAGCTCAGGATCTTGTCTGGGGTCTCTGGGCCCAAACCCCCAGCCTGGCTGAGGATGCACAGAATTGAAGTGGAGTATTTAGCTTTCCTGATTCTGCCCAAGCCTGAGCCCTCACCCAGGCCCTGAATCTGCCTCCTTATTGAGCAGTGACACCCTGAATCTTGGCCTGATCTGAAATAGAAAGCCCTTCAAGAAAGGAGTCCTTTAGTTTCCCTGCTCCTAGTCTGAGCTGTGGGTGGCTGCAGGCTGGTGTGTGCTCAGACATCTAAATACCCTATAGTGCCTTCCCAGGGAGCTCATGACTTGGATTAAAATCCTACTTTTTCCTGAGAACTAGACAAGTTACGTAGACCCTCATCTGTAAAAGGAGGATAGTATAGTAACTACTTTGCACAGGATTGCTATGCAAATTAAATGAGGCAATATATGTAAAGTGCTTAGCATAGTGCCTGGCCTATAGTATGTGCTCAATTAATTCATTTTGAAAAACAATTATTAAAGCCTACTGCACATCAGGCACTGTGCTGGGTGCCAGAGACACAGGGGAAAACCAGAACAGAAAATAAATTCATAAATTCATAGATAAAGTGAAGCATTTAAAGCCAAGTCCTTGGTACGGTGCCTTGCATATAAGAAGTTCACAGAGGCTGGGCGTGGTGGCTCACGCCTATAATCCTAGCACTCTGGGAGGCCGAGGACAGTGGATTGCTCAAGGTCAGCAGTTCAAAACCAGCCTGAGCAAGAGTAAGACCCCGTCTCTACTAAAAATAGAAAGAAATTAATTGGCCAGCTAAAAATATATAGCAAATATTAGCTGGGCATGGTGGTGCATTCCTGTAGTCCCAGCTACTCTGGAGGCTGAGGCAGAAGGATTGCTTAAGCCCAGGAGTTTGAGGTTGCCGTGAGCTAGGCTGACGCCACAGCACTCTAGCCTGGGCAACAGAGTGAGACTCTGTCTCAAAAAAAAAAAAAAAAGAAGTGCACAGAAATGTTCATAGCTATTAACAAAATAATGAGATTTTGTGAGGAATGAATGAAGGAAATAAATAAAATAAATAGGGTGATGTGATGATAACCTCCCTTGAGACAGGGAGGTCAGGAAAGGCTGTCTAAAGAAAATAACATTGGAACTGAGACCTATAGAATAAGAAGAAACTTAGTCTTGCCAAGAGCCAGGTGAAGAGCCTTCTAGCTAGAGGGCATGTGGAAAGGCCCTGAGGCAGAGAAGAGCTCAGAGAGTGGAAGGAATAGCAAGGCCAGTGTGGCTAGGATGTGAGGAGAGAGGGAGAGGGTGGCTCAAGATGAGGCAAGAGGGAGGCAGAGAGCAGGTCATGGAGGGCAGAAGACATGGCAAGGACTCTGGATTTTGTTCTACGTGTGATGAAAAGCCACCAAAGGTTTCAACGGGAGAGTAACAAGATCTATTTCTGATTAAAGTGAACTCTGGCTTCTGTCGAGAGATTGGATTAGAAAGGGGGAGTATTGGAAACCACCAGAACAGCAATTAGGGGGCTATTAGAGTCATCTAATGAAAGTTGGTGCTGGTTTGGACTTGGTTAGGGATCAACGCTGTCCAACAGGACTTTCTGGGATGGTGGGAACATTCCCTATCTGTGCTCGCATGGTAGGCACTAGCCACCTGTGGCTCTCTCGAGCACTTGGAATGTGGCTAGTGCTCAGGATGAAGAATTAAATTTTTAATGTCACATCATTCTAAGTAATTAAAAACTTAAATAGCCTCATGTAGCTAGAGGCTACTGTAATGGATAGCACAGGGGGGTGGCTGTATTTGAAACATATTTAGGGCTGGTGATGGCTGGGGTGTGGGGAGTTCTGAGAGAAAGGGAAATTAAGGAAGATGCCTCACTTTTTATTTGGGAACAGCGTGGGTGCTACTGCCATTTACTGACTTGGGGAAGGGCAGGCTCTGGGAATTACCAAGAGTTTTGTATGCACAAGAGGAGTTTACAATACTGTTGGAACATTCACACAGAGCTATCGAGTAGAAAGCAGGATGTACACGTTTGTCATCATCATCACTTTGTAACCGGCTCCATAAACAAGACAATCTTTTTTTATAATTCTTTTTTTTTTTTTTGTAATTCTCTTATGTTTCAAGTTCCTGAGTCAGTAAGATTTTCTGACCAGAACTTTGTAACTTTCTGTTACACTGATACACTCCCTTTTGAGTTTCTTTCCCAGAAGTGGCGGAGCCTCCTTACAGTCATGAGATAACTACAAAGCCTTACACCACCTATTTGTCCAGAAAAGACAAGATAAGTAATACCTCACCACAGATTATGCCCAAGAACCCACTGAGCCTACACACAAGACTGAAAAATAACTAATATTAACCCCAACTCATTATTATACTAAAATCCCCACCCTGAAAGAGACTTATCCGCAATTTTTTTTTATTTCAGCATATTATGGGGGTACAAATGTTAAGGTTACGTATATTGCCCTTGCCCCCCTCCCACCTCGAGTCAGAGCTTCAAGCATGACCATCCCCCAGACGGTGTGCATCACACTCACTATGTATGTATATACCCATCCCCTCCTCCCTCCTCCCATCTGCCCCACACCCGATGAATGTTATTCTTATATGTCCACTTAGGTGTCGATCAGTGAAACCAATTTGCTGGTGAGTACATGTGGTGCTTGTTTTTCCATTCTTGGGATACTTCACTTAGTAGAATGGGTTTCAGCTCTATCCAGGAAAATACAAGAGGTGCTATATCACCATTGTTTCTTATAGCTGAATAGTACTCCATGGTATACATATGCCACATTTTATTAATCCACTCATGTATTGATGGGC
>CAUYRT010033179.1:0-15065 GCA_963574885.1 Lepilemur ruficaudatus
ACAATGAGTGTACTTTGCTCTGAGACATGCCTCTCTGTCATAAACAACCTGTTTGTAGAAATTCAGGCTTCCTGCTCACTCCTGACTGACTGTCTAAGTCCACAATAACTACATCAAAGAAATATAGAGTCACTATACCTCTTTTATTATACTTCCGTTAATTGATGACTACCTCTTAGAACTCAGAAGCTAGTCCCTAAAAGACTTTGTACCTGTTTGTTCATCTAGATAGATTAAGACTTGATAGTAGCCCCTTGAGAGGACTTTTGACCCTAGCCCCCTACCTATGTAATCCTGTTCCCCTAGCAACTGCATTCCTAATATGCAAATGTGTAACCCCTACAACTAGTAATTGAGACCTGTGATTATAAAAACCTGTGTGAATCTAACCATGTTGCTAGATCATGCACGGAGACAATGATCTAGTCGCCTGAGTCCCCCGCTGTGACTATTCCGATCTCTTTATATAAAACTATAAACTATACCTTAGTCTCTGTGTATTCTTTTATTCTCTCTACTTCCTATCAATTTTCTTATCCTCTGTGGCGACCCCTATCTTAGGGACCTGGCTCCACGGGGAGGAGTAGCTGACCTCCTCGTGGGCCTGCTGCACCCGCGTTCCCCTGCTCTCCCTTTGTCCCCCTTCTCCCTTTTTTCCCCACATCTCTCCACATCCATGCCAACATTTGTTGTTTTGGGACTTTTTGAGGAAAGCCATTCTCACTGGAGTTAAGTGATACCTCATTGTGGTTTTTATTTGCATTTTCCTGATGATTAGAGATGTTGAGTATTTTTTTTATATGTTTGTTGGCCATTAGTCTATCTTCCTTTGAAAAGTTTCTATTCATGTCCTTTGCCTGCTTTTTAATGGTATTGTTTGATTTTTTCTTCCTGATTTTCGTGAGTTGTCAGTCTATTATCAGATGTATAGTATGCAAATACATTTTCCATTCTGTAGGTTGTCTATTTGCTCTAATGATAGTTTCTTTGGCTGCGCAGAAGTTTTGAATTTGATCAGGCTCCATTTATTTATTTTTGTTGATGTTTTGATTGCTTTTGTGGTCTTATTCATATTGATAATTTTTTGCCTAGTTTCTCTATGAGAGCTTTTCCAAAGTTTTCTTCTAGAATTCTTCTGGTTTCATGCTAAGGCATTGGTTTAACTCTGTTTTCCATTGTGAGTTGATTTTTGTGAGAGGTGAGAGGTGAGAGGTGCGGATCCTGTTTCACTCTTCTACATGTAGCTAACCAAGTTCCCAGCATCATTTATTGAATAAGGATTCTTTTTCCCAGTGTATGTTTTTGTCTGCTTTGTCAAATATCACATGGCTATATGAGGATGGTTTTATATCTGGGTTCTCAGTCCTGTTTCATTGGTCTATGTCTCTGTTCATGTGTCAGTACCATGCTGTTTTTTGTTTTTTTTTTTTTGAGACAGAGTCTCACTCTGTTGCCTGGGCTAGAGTGCCATGGCGTCAGCCTAGCTCACAGCAACCTCAAACTCCTGGGCTCAAGCAATCCTCTTGCCTCAGCCTCCTGAGTAGCTGGGACTACAGGCATGTGCCACCATGCCTGGCTAATTTTTTTCTATATATTTTTAGTTGACCAATTAATTTCTTTCTATTTTTGGTAGAGATGGGGTCTTGCTCTTGCTGAGTCTGGTTTTGAATTCCTAACCTTGAGTGATGCACCCGCCTCAGCCTCCTGGAGTGCTAGGATTACAGGCGTGAGCCACTGCCCATGGCCCCATGCTATTTTTGTTACTATGGACTTGTAGTATAGCTTGAATTCTGGTAAATTGATGCCTCCTAATTTGTTCTTTGTGCTTAAGGTGGCTTTAGCTATATTGGGTCTTTTCTGGTTTTATATGAAGTGTGAATTATTTTTTCTAGATCTGTGAAAAATGATGTTGGTATTTTAATAGTGATTTCATTGAATCACTTTAGGTATTACAGACATTTTAACAGTGTTGATTCTGTTGATACATGAGCGAGGTATGGTTTTCCATCTGTTTACATTCTCTGCTATTTTCTTCCTTAGTGTTTCATAGCTCTCCCTGCAGAGGTCTTTAAGCTCCTTAGTTAAATATATTCCTAGATATTTTATTTTCTTTGTTGCTATTGTGAAGAGTATTGGGTCTTTGATTTGGTTCTCAGTTTGACTGCTGTTGGTGTAAAGAAATGCTACTGATTTGCTTACATTTATTTTGTAACTTGAGTGTTTGCTGAACTTATTTATCAATTCCAATAGTTGGCAGAATCTTTGGGGTTTTCTAGATATAAGATTATATCATTAGCAAAGAATGATAGTTTGACTTCTTCTGCCCCCATTTGGAACCATTGATTTTCTTCTCTGGTCTGATTCCTCTCACTAGAACTTCCAGCACTATGTTGAATAGAAGTGGTGATATAGGGCAACCTTGCCTTGTTGAGTTCTAAACAGGAATGCTTTCAATTTTTCCCCATGCAGTATGATGTTGGCTGTGGGTTTCTCATATACAGCTTTTATCATTTTGAGGTAAGTCCCATCTATACCTATTTTGTTAAGTGTTCTTATCATAAAAGGCTGTTGAATTCTGTTGAATGCTTTTTCTGAATCTATTGAGAGGGTCATATGATCTCAGTTTTTACTTCTGTTTATGAGGTGAATTACATTTATAGATTTGCATATGTTGAATCATCCCTGCATCTCTAGGATGAAGCCCACTTGATCATAATGGATTATTTTTTTCATGAGCAGCTGAATTCAATTTGCTAGGATTTTATTGAGGATTTTTGTGTCTGCATTCATAAAGGACATGGCCTGTAGTTTTATTTATTTATTTATTTATTTGAGTCTTTTCCTGGTTTTGGTATCAGGGTGATGTTGGCTTCATAAAATTGTTGGAGAGGATTCCTTCTTTGTCAATGTTGTGGAATAATTTCTGTAGGAAACAGTTCTTTGTATGTCTGGTAGAATTCAGCTGTGAAACCATCTGGTCTGGGACTCTTTTTTTAGGAAGCTTTTTATTGCTTCTTCAATTTTGATACTTGATATTGGTCTGTTCATTTTGTTTTCTTCCTGATTGAACCTAGGGAGGCTATGTATTTCTAAGAATTTGTCCATTACCTGTACATTTTCAAGTTTATGTGCATAGAGATTTTTATAGTATTCATAAATAATATTTTCTGGTATTGGTTCTAATTTCTCCTTTTTTATTCCTGATTAAGTTTATTAATGTCCTTTCTTTTCTGCTTCTGGTTAATCTAGTGAGAGATGTGTCAATTTTATTTTTTTTTAAGAACCAGCTTTTTGTTTTATTAATCTTTTATATAGATCTGTTATTGATTTCATTTAGTTGTGTTCTGATCTTGGTTCTTTCTTTTCTTCTGCTGGGTTTGGGATTCGTTTACTCCTCTTTTTCCAGTTCTTTGAGTTGATTCATTAAATTTTTGATTTGTGGTCTTTCTGTCTTTTGGATGTAGGCATTTTTGATAACTTGTGTCCCCGTTATCATTTAGTTCAAAGGATCTTTTGATTTCCATCTTAATTTCCTCATTGATCTGACTAGCATTCAGCAGTAGGTTGTTTAGTTTTTATGACTTTGTGTAGAGATGAGTGTTTCCATTGGAGTTGATTTCTACTTTAATTCAACTGTGATATGCGAAGAAGTATGGTATAATTTCTATTTTTTAAAATTTATTGAGACATGGTTTGTGGTCTATGATATGATCAATCTTAATGAATGTCCCATGAGCTGATTAGAGGAACAGATATTCAGTAGTTTTTGGGTATAATGCTCTGTAAATGTCTATTAGGCCCATTGGTTCTGGAGTTCTTTTTAAACCCATTGTTTCTTTATTTTCTGTTTGGACGATCTGTTCTGTTCTGTCAGAGGGTGTTGAAGTCCCTAGCTATTATGGTGCTGCTGTTTATCATTTTGTTTACATCAAGTAGGATTTGCTTTATGAATCTGGGCACATCTGTGTTAAGTGAGTAAATATTTAGAATTGCTATGTATTCTTGTTAAAATTTTCCCTTTACCATTATGTATTGACCATTTTTGTCTTTTATTATTTTTGTTGATTTGAAGTTTATGTTATCTATGTTATCTGCTACATCAGCTCTCTTTTGGTTTCAATTTTTGTAAAATATTTTTTTCAATCCCTTAACCTTGAGTCTTAATGGTGTGTTTTCTGGAGACAGCAGATACTTGGCTTTTTTTTTTTTTTTTTCATTCAGCTAGTGCATGTCTCTTCAGTGGAGAGTTCAAGTCATTCACATGTATTGAAAGAATTGATAAGTGGGTGGATTTCTGTTCATCCTGTTGAGTAGAACTTTGTTGGGTTTTTTTATCCCTTGAGCCATTGTGGAATCTTGCCTTTGACTTTTAGCTTTTGGATAATTTTACACTGGTGAGTGTCTATTATTCTAATCTGTGTATAATGCAGTTATGAATACTTCCAGCAGGGCAAGTCTTGTCTTGACAGATTCTCTCAGTGTGTATTTGTCTGAGACAGATTTTATTTCTCCCTATATACAAAACTTAGTTTTGTAGGATATAAAATTCTAGGCTTGTCATTATTCTGTTTGAGAAGACTGAGAATGGGCCCCAATCTCTTCTGGCTTGTGAGGTCTTGGTTGAGAAATCTGCAGTTAGTCTGATGGGTTTTCCTTTGTAAGTTACCTGCTGCTTTCACCTATGGCTCATAGAAGCCATTTCCATGTTTATTTTGGCCAGTCTGATGACTGTGTGTCGTGGTGTTTGCCTCTTTGTGGTGAATCTCCCAGGGGTCTTTTGAGCTTCTTCTACTTGGATATCTAGATTTCTAGCAAGGCCAGTAAAATTTTTCTCAAGTATTCCCTGAAATAGGTTTTCCAGCTCTTCTGTATTTTTTTTCTTCACCCTCAGGGATGCGTATGATTATTATGTTAGGCCTCTTTACATAATCTCATGTTTTTTGTAGGCTTTGCTCATTCCTCTCATTTCTTTGTTTTGTCTCTGTGACTGACTTGTTTAATTGAAAGATGTTGTCTTAAAGCTCTGAGATCCTTTCTTCTGCCAGATCTCACCTATACTTAAGGCTTTCTACTGCATTTTGTAGTTACTTGAATGAATTTTTCATTTCCAGAAGTTCTCTTTAATTTAATTTTTTAAGTGAAATTTTCACCCTTTTCTGCATTGTTTTTGTGGTTTCTTTGTGTTGGGTTTTTATTTTATCTTGTATTTCATTGCACTTCCTTACAATCTATGTTTGAAATTCTTCATCTGTCATTTCACTAATCTGCTTTTGCTTGGTGGCCATTGTTAGAGAGGTGGTGTCCTCCTTTGGAAGTGTTCTTTTGCTGATTCTTCATACTTCTGGAGTTCTTTCACTGATTCCTTCTCATCTGGAGCAGCTGTTGCTTCTTAATTTTGGATTTTCTTTTGTTTAGATAATGCCATGCCAAGTTTAATCTCTGACCTAGTAGGTGATGCTTGTGGGTGAGAATCAACCACACTCTAAATGATTGAATCAGTAATTGCAGGAAAGGACATGAGCATTGACCTCCCTGTCAGTAGGTGGTGCTTGCTGGAAGGAACAAGATGCAATGTTATTTTTGGGTCCTGTGACCAGCTCTAGTTCCTCAGGAGGAGCATTCTAATGCCCCAGGTGGTGGGTAGGGCCCTGGAACTTCCAAGTGAATCCTTATTCTTCACCACAGCAGAGGCAGTTGTGAAACTGAGGCTGCACAGAGCTGGGTTGGGTGATCCTGCCCAGAAGCTTCAAAATGCTGGCAAGGGATCTGCTTTGGCAGGGGCCAAAGCTATGCTTCCTGCCTCTGGGCAAAGCCACAAAGTGGTGCTGAAGTGGCCCCCTCAACCAGAAAGTCTGTGGATGGATGTGGGGCTTTTGGAAAAGCACAATCCAGGATTTTGGAGCAGACCTCATTCCTTTCAATTCTCCCCTATTCTGCATTTTTTTCCAGGCCTGTGCCAGCAGGCAGAACCTCAAGCCAGCGAAGCTCCCCCATGACTGTGATGTGGGCTGGAAGTTTCCCTGGCCAGGATCCTAGCCTGAGCTGGGTTTGCAGCCTTCCCGTGGGAGAAGGGATGCCCCACAAGCATGCTGCAGCTAGGATGCACATTGTACTCTTCTTCATGTTCTTCCCCTGCAGGCACCCACACCTCCACAGACTAATTCACAAATATTCCCTTTGTTCCCCCAGGCAATGCAATTGAGACCTGGATGTATGGGATCTGGCCTGCAGGCCTGTCCCTTGGGCCCTGGAGATCAATCCTTGATAATGCCAGGGAGAAGGATGCTGGTCCCAAGTCACCCACACAGTGCCCAAGCTAGTTCGATGTCCCTCTGCCTCGACATGTGTTCCACTCTCATGGGGCTGCAAAGTAAGGAGTGGCAGGGAGGGCCAGTGGACAGGGAGCTCATAGTCTGAGCACTACTCAGTCCACTGCAGAACCTCAATAAGAAAGGTCTGAGCCCTGTTTCTTGTGGAAGCCTCCATGTAGTGGCTCAACTATCTTTCTTGCAGTGATAGATAAGGGAGGGAAAGGGGAGAAAAGAGTCTGGGTGGAGGAAAGCTCACACTCTGGTCATGTCCAATTCTCTCTCCAGGAGGCCATCCACCTGGAATGACCAGACTCTGGAGTCACACAGATCACCCGCGACCCACTGGAACCCTGTGGCTCCTGCAGTTTGGGCTGGAGTTGGGAAATGTCTGTGTGGGGACAAGAAAGCCAGGACCTGATGAATTGAAGCCCTCTATGGAGGACAATGGTGTACAGTGGGTAGAGAAGCAATATAGCACTTGCCATCTGGCTCAGGTCTGTGGGGTGGGAGATGCCCCGGGGGCTGGGGGCTGCGAGCCTGGTACCCTGTCCACCAGAAGCTCTCCACTTACTGGTGGTAGCATTCTGTGCTCATATGGGCAGAACTTTTCTCCAGCAACTCAGGAACCCACCAACAGTCTGAGATTTGAGGGAGGGAGTAATTAACCACTCTACCTACCCTTCTTGCTGGTCTCCAAGACTCTTGGGGCTTAATCTCTGTGTATCCCTTTTTTCTTTCAGTTCTGCTTCACAACCTCTTCCCATGTATTCTCCTATATGTTCAGGCACCCTTCCTTCAGACCCTCATGTGATCTATGTTTCTCTGTCTATTTGGTTTTTCTCTTTCATCTAAAACTTCTTCTTACTGAGACACTCAGGCTGGTGATGTCTCTGATCTGCCATCTTGTCTCCTGGATCAAATTGATATGATTACATCAAAGTAATTACCATATCCATCCTTCACTAACCTATTATTTATAATGGTGAGACATTTGAAATTTATTCTCTTAAATCATATAATACATTGCTACTATTGACTATAGTCACCCTGGTGTGCAATAAATCTCAAAATCTATTCCTCCTATCTGAAACTGTACCATTTGATCAGAAACTCCCCATTTTATTCCCCCTCACCTCTTCCCCAGTCTCTGGTAACCATTGTTCTACCCTCTATTTTTATGTGTTCAACTTTATTAGACACCACATATATCATCATATGGTATTTGTCTATGTCTGGCTTATTTCACTTAGCATAAATGTCCTCCAGATTCATTATGTTGTTGCAAATGACAGGATTTCTCTCTTTTTAAAGCTGGAATAGTATTTCCTTCTGTATATGTAGTAAACTCTCTTTATCCATTTATCTGTTGATGGACACTTAGGTTGTTTTTACATCTTGGCTATTGTGAGGAATGCTACAATGAACATGGGTGTGCAGATATCCCTTTGACATAATGATTTCCATTCCTTTGGTTCAATACCCAGTAGTTGGACTGCTGTAAATATGATAGTTCTATTTTTAGCTTTCTTAGGAACCTCCACACCATTTTTCATAATGACTGTACTCACTTACATTCTTACCAATAATATATAAGTTCCCTTGTCTCTGCAACCCTTGTTACCATTCATCTTTTTGCTGAATGGCATTCTAACAGCTGTCAAGTCTGATTGTGGTTTTAATTTGCATTTTCCTAATCATCAGTGATGCTGAGCATTTTTTTCATCAGTGATGCTGTGAAGAAGCTTTTTCTATTTTTGCTCTCATTACCATGCTTTTGAGGTCATATCCAAAATGTCATCACCCAAGCCAATTGAAAGTACCCTTTCCCTTACATTTTCTTCCAGTAGTTTTATTGTTACAGATTTTGTATGTAAGACTTTCATCCAATTTAAGTTGATTTCTGTATGCAGTGTAAGATAAGGGTCAAATTTTATTATTCTGCATGTAGATATCAGGTTTCCCCAGAACCATTTATTGAAGAGACTGTTCTTTCTCCATTGTGTGTTCTTGACACTTTTGTCAAAAATCAGTTAACCATAAATGTATGAGTGTATTTTCCATCCTGTTCTGTTGATAAGGTGTCTGTTTTTATGACATCTGCATGCCTTTTTGATTATAATTGCATGGAATGTCTTTCTATTTATTTGTGTTTTCTTCAATTGTTTTCATCAATGTTTGAAAGTTTTCAGTGTACAGAACTTTTACATCTTTTCTTAAATTTATTTCTATGTAGTTTTTTTTGGGGGGGGTTGCTATTATAAATGAGATTGTTTTCTTGATTTTTTTCCAGCTAAGTTTTATTTACATGTAGCAATGCTACTGATTTTTCTATGGTAATTTTGTATCCTGCAACTTTCTTGAATTTATTTATTCATTCTAACTATGTGTGTGTGTGTCTGTGTCTATGAAAATTTTGTGGGTTTTCTACATACAGAATCATGTTATCTACAAATGGAGATAATTTTACATCTTCCTTAATGATTTGGATGTCTTTTATTTCTTTTTCTTATTTTGAATAATTGATTTTTTCCTAAGTTTTTTACAAATACATTGTTTTGTATATGGCTATCTAGTTTTTCCAACACCATTTGTCAAAGAGATTGCCATTTCCTGCATTGAACAGTCTTCACACTCTTGTCCAACCTCATTTGAAAATACGTGAAAGGGTTTACTTCTGGGTTCTGTACCTTATTTCATTGCTGTATGTGTCTGTCCTTATGCCAGTACCACACTGTTTTGAGCACTGTGGCTTTGTGATATATTTTGAAATCAAGAAGTGTGAGTCTTTCTTCCAACTTTGTTGTTTAATTCAAAACTGTTTGGTTTTGTGTTTCCGTTGAAATTCCATATAAATTTTAGGATGAATTCCTCTAATTTTGCAAAAAAGTCTGCTGGGATATTATTGATAGGTATCACTTTGAATCTATAGATAACTTGAATCTATTGACACCTTAGCACTATTAAATGTCCTCAAATCCATGAACATAAGGTATACAATATGTGTATAATTTTATTTATTTTAAACGTTTTTTTAGTTCTGTGTACAAATGTTTCACCTACATGATTAGATATATAGATTTTTCCACATTGTTAGTATATAAAAACACAAATTATGTCTGTATATTGATTTTACATTCTGAAACTATGATAAATGTGTTAGTCATAACAGTCATTAGTGTATTGTACATATAAGATCTTTTTTTAATTTTCGAGATATGGGGTTACAAACATTTTGGTTACATGCTATGACTTTGCCACATCCAAACCATGATTTAAGGCATGCCCTTCCCGCCCTACAATGCTCACGGCATCCATTAGTTGTGAGTTTACCCACCCTTAACCCCCCAACCCCCAAAGAATATTACTACTGTGTGAGCACCTTAGTGTTGATCAGTCAGGGCCAATTTTATGGCAAGTACATGTGGTGCCTATTCTTCTATTCTTGTGATACCTCACTTCAGAGGATGGGCTCAAGCTCTATCCAGAAAAATATAAGAGATGCTAGATCACCGTCATTTTTTATAGTTGAGTCGTATTCCATTGTATACATATATCATATTTTATTAATCCACTCATGGATTATGGGCACTTGGGTTGTTTCCACATCCTTGTTATAGTGAATTGTGCCACCATAAACATTTGAGTGCAGATGTCTTTACTATAGACTGACTTTTGTTCCTTTGGGTAGATGCCTAATAGTGCTACTGCCAGATTGAAGGGTATTTCTATTTTTAGTTCTTTGAGGTATCTCCAAATTCTTTTCCACAAAGGTTGCACCATTTGCAGTCCCACCAGCAGTGTAAGAGTGTTCCTGTCTCTCCACATCCTCGCCAGCATTTGTTGCTTTGGGATTTTTTTGATAAAGGCCAATCACACTGGAGTTAGGTGGTATCTCATTGTGGTTTTGATTTGCATTTCCCTAATGATTAGAGATGTTCACCATTTTTATATGTTTGCTGGCCATTATTCTGTCTTCATTTGATAAGCTTATGTTCATTTCCTTTGCCCATTTATTGATGGGGTTGTTTGATTTTTTCTTATTGATTTTTTTGAGTTCTGGATAGATTCTTGTTATCAGCGCTTTATTGGATGTGTAGAGAGCAAATATTTTCTCCCATTCTGTAGGTTGTCTATTTGCTGTAATGATAGTTTCCTTGGCTATACAAAAGCTTTTTAATTTGAACAGGTCCCATTTGTTTATTTTTGTTGCTGCTGTGATTTCTTTGGGGGTCTTCTTCATAAATTCTTTGCCTAAGTCAATGTCTGAAAGAGTCTTCCCTATGTTTTCTTCTAGGATTCTTAAGGTTTCGTTAAGACTTAAGGTTTCAGTCTTAAGTTTAAGACTGTTATCCATCTTGAATTGATTTTTGTAAGAGGTGAGAGGTGGGGATCCAAGTTCAATCTTTTGCATGTAGCTATCTAATTTTCCCAGCACCATTTATTGAAAAGGGATTCTTTTCCCTAGTGTATATTTTTGTCTGCTTTGTCAAAGATTAGATGAAAACATGCAAATGGTTTCATCTCTGGATGCTCAGTCCTGTTCCAAAGGTCTATGTCTCTATTCTTGTGCCAGTACTATGCTGTTTTAGTTACTATAGCTTTGTAGTACAGCTTGAAGTCTGGTAGACTGATACATCCCAGTTTGATCTTTATGCTTAAGATTGCTTTGGCTATATGAGGTCTTCTCTGGTTCCATACAAAGTGTAGAATTATTTTTTCTAGATCTGTAAAGAATGATGATGGTACTTTAATAGGGATTTCATTAATTCTATAGATCACTTTGGAAGTATGGACATTTAAACAATGTTGATTCTACCAATACATGAGCAAGGTAGATTTTTCCATCTGTTTCCATCCTCTAGAATTTCTTTTCTTAGTGCTTATGTCTCTCACCTCTTTTGTTAAATATATTCCTAAATATTTAATTTTATTTGAGGCTATTGTAAAAGGTACTGCCTTTTTGGTTTGATTCAGCTCGACTGTTATTGGCATATAAGAATGCCTCTGATTTGTGCGTATTGAGTTTGTATCCTGAGACTTTACTGAATTCATTTATTAGTTCCAGGAGTCTCTTGGTTGAATCTTGGGGGTTTTCTAGATATAATGTCATATCATCAGCCAAGAGTAAGAGTTTGATCTCTTCTGCCCCCATTCGGATACCTTAATGCCCCTCTCTTGTCTAATTGTTCTAGCAAGGAATTCCACCACTCACTATGTTGAATAGAAGTGGGAATACTGGACATCAATGTCTGTTTCCTGATCTAAGTGGGAATGGTTTCAATTTTTATCCATTCAGAATGATATTGGCTGTGGGTTTATCATATATGGCCTTGACAATTTTAAGGTATGTCCCATCTATGCCTATTTTGCTAAGAGTTTTTATCATAATGGTGTGCTGGACTTTGTCAAATGCTTTTTCTGAATTGAGAGAATTATATGGTCTTTGTTCTTGCTTTTATTTATGAGGTGAATTGTGTTGATAGATTTGTGTATGTTGAACCAGCCTTGAATCTCTGGTATAAATCCTTATGTCTTCAAACAAATGATTTTCCTTTCTCATTTTCAGTTAGAATGGCTTTTGTGTTTTCCCTGCCTAATTGCTCAAGCTCAGAATTGCAATCTATGTTTAATAGAAGTAATGAGAGTGTGAGTCCTTGTTTTGCTGCTAATCTGATAGGAATAGATTTCAATCTCTCACCATTGAATCTGATGTTAGCTGTGAACTTTTTATGTATGGTCATTATAATATTGAGGAAATTTGTTTCTATTCCTAATTTGTGAGTGTTTTTTATTCTGAAAACATATTAAATTTTGTCAAATGTTTTGTCTGCATCCATTGAAGTGATCATGTAGTTTTTGCCTTTTTATCCCTGATCCTGTGGTAGTTTTTTTGACTGATGTTCACATAAGAACTATCCATTAATTCTAGTAATAAATCTAATTTGGTCATGTTGTATAGTACTTTTAATATGCTCTTGAATTCAGTTTGTTAGAATTTCATTGTTTTTGCAATAATATTCATTAGGGATATTGGTTTGTAGTTTTCTTTTTTTTTTCTTTTTTTTTTTGTAGTTTTCTTTTCTTGAAGTGTCTTTGTCTGGCATTGGTGTCAGGGTAATACTGCCTTTATACAATGAGCTTGAAAGTATCCCATATCTTCACTTTTATGAAAGAGTTTAGAGAGAATCAATGTTAATTCTTCTTTAAATGCTTGGCAGAATTAGCCAGTGAAGGCATTTAGTCCCAGACTTTGATCAGATGAAAGGTTTTTGAATGCTGAATCAATTTCCTTAATAGTTATTGGTCTATTTAGATTTTCTATTTCATCATCATTCCGCCTTGATAGAGTGTGTTTCAAAGAATTTATATACTTTAGGTAAGTCATTCAATTTTTTAGTGTGGAATTGTTTATAATATTCTCTTATAATCTTTTCTTTTGACTGTGTAATGTCTCCATTTTCATTTCTGCTTTAGTTATTGAGTTTTCTTTTTCACATCTTTTAAATTTTCTGTAATAAAATGTTTTAAAAAGTTAAAGAATTTCAGTTTCAGTAACGATGTAATGAGAATGACTCTACCCTGTCTGTCCTAGTAAATGCAATTGAAAACCATGGACAACTGCATGAATTTGAGGTTTTAAAAAAGTAAATGGTAGCAGGTGAATTGGAAAAGTAAAATACATAATGTAGTACACTGAACAATCATATTTGCCCCCTTTTATGCTTTCTTTCAGTTTCTTTCTGTCTGGACTCAAAAGTAGACTGAAACTTAGAACTTTCCATTGAGACTTGTACAAGGATGCAAGAGAAGCCATTCATTCCTGTACTGAGAAATGGGATGGAGGACTGCTCAGGTCAAGGAAATGGGGGAAAATTTTTGTGTTTTCTTTTTTTCATCTGTCTTCTTCTCTAGACTCTAGGTAATCCTGCAGCACCACAGGGAAAACAGTGATCAGGCAGGAAACTAAACTATGAAAAAAGAAGAACTCTCCTCTCTAACAATAGAAGCTGGGAGCCCAAGAATGTGGGCAAGTATTCCTGTTAGTCTTTTGCTCTGTATCTTCACATTGATTAGAAGTCAGGCATACACAGTTGTAAGGAGTGCACATCAGAGCAGGAAAACTAAAATTCCAGTTTCTAGTAAGATCAGATAAGAATACTTGGGAGCAGGAAAATGTTGAAGAGGTAGCTGTATTAAGGGAGCTCAAGAGAACAATACTATGAATTTTTGAATAAATTCCTTGACTCACCTCTAAGGTGCAGATGCATGAATCTGAATGTAAAGAGCAAATCCAAGTCCTTGAGTAGAGAAGTTTGCAGAAGGCCACCACAAAACCCCAAACCACCCACCAATGGTACACATGTGGGATAAACAACGTAGCAATGCATACACTTTAAACATTGAACTCACATGGGAAGCAAAGCCTACAGATGGCAGGTAGGAACTGTGGCTGAATCTTACCAAGTCAGATGCAAATTGAAAGATCATCATTCTCTACAGAATATATTAAAAATTAGAATCCCATAATATTCAATTGATTAGAATCAAATTCCAAATTATCCAAGTACCTTAGTTTATTCCTGTTGCTGTAAGAAAATACCTTAGGCTGGGTAATTTATAAACATCAGAAGTTTATTTCTCACAGTTCTGGAGACTGTGAAGTCCAAGACCAGCAGTCCAAGACTGGCAGATTTGGTGTCTGGTGAAGACTCATTTCTTACTTCCCCAAAGGCTCCTTGTTGCTGTATCCTAACATGGTGGAAGACAGAAGAACAAAAGGGACCAGGGCACTTTCTTTAACCTCTTACAGGAGCACTAATCCCATTCAGGATGGCAGGGTGCTCATGACTTAATCACTACCCAAAAGACCCCCACATCATAATACTATCAGATGGCATATTAGTAGGTTCCAACATACAAATGTTGGAGGAACATGCACAAACTATGGCACCAACATATAAAGAAATAGGAAAAGCTCAACATTTCATGACAGAAAAGAGTTATAGACCTCACTAAAATTAAAATCACTACTCTAAAAATGACATTGTTAACAAAATGAAAGCATGCTATAGACTGAAAAAGAATATTTTCAAATCACACATTAGACCCCCCAAATCCACTTTTATCCATAATAAAGAACTCTTAAAACCTAAAAATAATTAAAATGAGCACAAAACTTAAATATTTCACAACGAACACACATAAGACCAATTAAGCTCATGAGATAGTGCTAAATACATAGGAAACTTATTACAATGAGGGGAAAAATCAATTCCAAGTGCTAGTTGGGGATGTTGAGCCAATGGTATTTCTGAATGTTTCTGGAAGAAATATGAAAATGGAAGGCCAGAGTATAGAATAGTTTGATGGTCTCCTATAAAATATCACCATAAAATATCATTAAGATATTAATAAATAAAACATTTTATTCATATCAAAAACTATATATCTGTGTTGTAGCACCTTTTTTGCAATATTTAAATATTGGAAACAAATCAAATGTTCTGTGCCGGAGCCAGCCAGCAACGTGCAGCACTTGGAGTTGGGGGTGAGGATAAGAAAAAAAGAGAGACACAAAGATGGGAACGGGAGGACAGCAAAAAGACTGCCGTACCGTGTTTATTTCAGAGGCTGTATTTATACAGAAGAAACAGAATTGAAAAAACATCTGAGCAAAATGTCTACGTGCAGAAGCCCACATATCACATTTCTTTTAGCTATACAGGGGTCGTTAATTACTATCACCATCCCTTT
>CAUYRT010033181.1:0-30046 GCA_963574885.1 Lepilemur ruficaudatus
GGCGCGTGCTTGTAGTCCCAGCACTCGGGAGGCTGAGGCAGAAGGATCGCTTGAGCCCAGGAGTTTGAGGTTGCTGTGAGCTAGGCTGACGCCACGGCACTCTAGCCCGGGCAACACAGTGAGACTCTGTCTCAAAAAAAATAAATAAATAAAAATAAATAAATAAATAAATAAATGAGCTAGTGCTTAGCTCTGCTCAATGAGCACTGTTGGTGGCCTCAGTGTTAGGGCCCTCCCAGCCCTGGGCTATGTCAGCTCTCTGGTGGTCCCTGCATTTGCCTCTACCACTCTCCCCTACGAGACCTGTGCATTTTGGTAGTGGGGACCATTTTCCTTCATCTGCACAAGGCCTCGCTCAGAGAAGCCCCTCAACACAGGACTGTTTGGAATAAATGAAGGAATGAATGAATGAACAAAGGCCAGGCAGAGTACAACCAAGCAGACATTGCACAACAGAAGGCAGGAACTGGGTCTTTCCACCTGAGCAAGGCCAGCACCTACTACGTCACCTGGACTGTACCATGCTTTAGTAAACAGAATGCAGAATGAGAAGGATGCACAAAATGCTGGCCGGCGGCCGGCAGAGGGCAGGTGAGCTGGGCGTGGAAGGACGGAATGGGCTGGCCTGCCAGTGCCTCTGTCTTTGGCGCCCTGAGGCAAGTCCAGAGAATGCTGCCTCGGGCACATTCTGCCCCCATTAAGGAATGTGTCTGTGAGGATGTCTTCAGCTGCAAGGAACAAAATGTCTCCTGTGATAAGGCGATTTGTTATCTCACAAAGCAACAGTGGAGGCAGGTCAGTTTCCAGATGGCTCAGGTGAGCGGCTCACCAGCCTCACCCAAGACTTGGCCCACAAGCACCCAGGCTTCCCCCATGCCCCATGAGGACAATCGGGACTCCTCTCCCAGGACTGCAGATGGGCCTCCCCAGCCCAGAAGCCCACAGAGGGCTAGTATTTGGACATCCGTGCTGCTCTTAGGAAAGAGCTGAGTCACGATTGCCTGAAGCCAATCACATCGATTCTGGTGCCCTGTGCAAGATTGGTCAGGGACGTCAGGTGGTATCGTAACAGTGACGGGGGTCAGAAGTCCACAGTGAGTTTTACAAGGCTAAAAAAGTCAAGGTGGCAGCCTGCCTGGTTTCTTCTGGAGGCTTTAGGGGAATCTGTTCCTTACCTTTTCCAGCCTCCAGAGGCCACCTTGGCTTGTGTCCCGCGTCACGTCACTTTTTCTCCCTCTAATTCTGTTGTCTCATCACCTTCCACTGGTTCCTGCCTCCCTCTTTTTTTTTTTTTTCTTTTCTTTTAAGACAGGGTCTCTCGCTGTTGCCCAGGCTGGAGTGCAGTGGCGTCATCATAGCCCACTGCAGCCTCAAACTCCTGGGATCAAGCAATCCTCCCATCTCAGCCTCCCACTCAAATAGCTGGGATTATAGGCGTACATGACCATTTTTTTTTTTTTTGTAGAGATGGGGTCTCGCTCCTGCTCAGGTTGGTCTCAAACTCCTGAGTTCAAGCAATCCTCCCGCCTCGGCCTAGGATTGTGCTAGGATTACAGGCATGAGCCACCGTGCCCAGCCAGGCTTTAACTTTTTAAGAATTCAAGGGGCTGGGCGTGGTGGCTCATGCTTGTAATCCCAGTGGTTTGGGAGGCCAAGGTGGGAGGATCACTTGAGGCCAGGAATTTAAGACCAGCCTGGGCAACATAGCAAGACCCCTCTACGAAAAATGAAAACAAAAATTAGGCATGGTGGTACATAACTATAGTCCCAGCTACTGGGGACGCTGAGGCAGGAGGATCACTAGAGCCCATCAGTTTGAGTTTACCATGAGCTATGATGACACCACTGCACTTGAGGCTGGCAACAGAGCAAGTCTCTGTCTCCAAAAAAAAAAAAAAAAAAGGCCAAGTTCAACATGCTTAGGAAATATCCTAGTAGTTAAACAGGTTCTCTTCCTTCAGTTCTTTCTTTCTGTCTCCTTCCTCCCTTCCTGGCCTTCATCTATTTGAACATTTTCAAGCATCTGCCATATGACTCTCTCCCTTTTTCAATCTGGAATTGTTGAGGGTCCTGCTAACTGTGTAACTGGGAGCGCCCTTCAAGCCATCGGGGAAAGGAAAGACGTTTAAGGTCAGCCTGGAATAAACGGTGCATTGTACAGTGGTGTAATAACATTGCTCAATAAAATGAGATCAAAGGTTTAATCAAGCCTATGAGAAGGAAAAGTTTAAAATCACAGGCACACAGACCATGCCGAAATCTGGATGAAAGCTGACAATTCCAGCCTCGCGCCTGGCTGTCTCATCTCTCCAGGCAGGGCTGGAGCCATTCAGCACATGGCCCCTTCTTTCATTTTCCTGCAACATGACCTGTGAAAAGTCCCTTGCAACTTACGAATGTCCCGTATTGTCCCTTGTCATTGATGTAGGATAATGAGGATGTCTTTCCCAAGGTCACACACTTGCATTTCCGGACAACCAATTTTGCAGAAACTATACCTGGTGCTATTTTTGTCAGGATTAAAGTTCTAGCAGTCCTGGGTGAGATAACCAAGAATCTAGAAGTTTGGAGGCTGTTAGGTGGTTGAAAGTAGGCTTCTCGGATTTTTTTCTGTATCTGGAAGACATCTTGTTTTTTTTTAAAAAGTTTCTGGGCCGGGTGCTGTGGCTCACGCCTGTAATCCTAGCACTCTGGGAGGCCGAGGCAGGAGGATCACTCCAGGTCAGGAGTTCGAGACCAGCCTGAGCAAGAGTGAGACCCTGTCTCTACTAAAAATAGAAAGAAATTAGTCAGACAATTAAAAATATATAGAAAAAATTAGCCAGGCATGGTAGCACATGCCTGTAGTCCCAGCCACTTGGGAGGCTGAGGCAGGAGGATCGCTTGAGCCCAGAAGTTTGAGGTTGCTGTGAACTAGGCTGACACCACGGCACTTTAGCCTGGGCAACAGAGTGAGACTCTGTCTCAAAAAAAAAAAAAAAAAAATGTGACACAAAACGAAACCTGAAAAGTGCCTGTGCAGGGGAAGCTGCCTTCTCTTGCTGCTCTTGGGAACCTGGTGCCCACCACTATGTGAATATGCCCAGGCCAGCCTGCTGGAGGGTTACAGACATGTGGCCAAGTTGTTCCTGTCATCCCCAGCTGACATAGAGCCAACTGCCAGGCATGTCAGTGAGGCCATCCTAGACTAACCCACCCCGTTGAGCTAGCCCAGAACAGAATTGTCCAGCCAACTTTCAGAATTTTAAGATATAAAAAAAGCTTGTTGTTTTAAGCCACTATGTTGGGGGGTGCATGTTGTTACACAGCTAAAGCTAACTGATACACAAATATTCAGGAAGTTCTTAAAAATGTTTCTATAGCTGGAAAAAAAAATTACACGTGAAGATCATTAGAAATCATGGTAACAGGATTTCCTGAGTCATTTTTCAAGACACCGGAAGCCTATTAATTGCTTATTGCTGCATGGAGACGTGTCCTGTGTTGACCCTCTGAGGACAGAAATGAGTCACATGTGCAATGGAAGAGACAAGAACCCTGATCAAAGGAGAGGGAAACCAGCTCTCACAGGGCCACAGCTCTAACCTCTTTGAAGCCTGCAGAAGGCTGGTGACGAAGAGTAGTTCTCCAGAAGGCCCCTTGTGGTTTCTTGGCTCTAGTGCTACCTTATGAACTAGAGGGACACTTTTCTAAATGCCTGCAAGGCCATGTCACAAGCTATTGACTGCAGGAGAAAAAAGCTTTACCAGGTGGGTGAGTGAAAACTGCCCAAACCACATATGATAGGAACATGTTCGTAAAGGTGGCTGGTTGTCCCGTGGCCTAGAATTGCTTGGGTCACTGGGGGTGGCCTTGGGTGTTGGCCCCATCACTCAGGCCCATGGCTGGTGGCCATCAGCATGACAGAAGCATGTGCCATTGAAGCCCCAGTAAGCAAACACGCATTCACTGAGAATGAGCCTCTGTCAGGTCCGATTATTAAGTGCCCAGTGCGCATAGACTGACTCTGTACTGGTGGTGGTAGGAGAAGGCTCTATCTGCCTCTGCCACTCCTGTATCTGGCCAATATGACATTTTAGCAGAAAACAAACCAAATGTGGCAGAAAAGTATGCAGGAGGAAACTTCTGTAACTGGCATGCCTTTTCTATTTCTGTGTGTCTTAGGATTTATTGCCTAGACTTTGAAAACAGCAGTTTCTGTTTGCATAAAACAAAATTAAAGCGGTTTAGATGGTAAGAGATCTGACATGGGGAAATGAGGAGAGGCCGTGCGTGGGCAGCTGAGTCACACTGGAGCCCGGCTCCCACCTGCTGCTTAGGCCTGCATGACCTTGGGTGAGGAGCTCTAGTTGCTTCTCTGCTCCATTGTTGCCATCTCTAAAATGGGTCAAGGCCAAAGGAAATAATGCAAATAAAAGTGCTTTGCAGGCCAGGCGTGGTGTAATCCTAGCACCCTAGGAGACCGAGGCCAGAGGATTGCTTGAGCCCAGTACTTCGAGACTAGCCTGAGCAAGAGCAAGACCCCCATCTCTAGTAAAAATAGAAAGAAATTAGCCGGACAACTAAAAATCTATATAGAAAAAATTAGCCGGGCATGGTTGCTCATGCCTGTAGTCCCAGTGACTTGGGAGGCTGAGGCAGGAGGATCATTTGAGCCCAGGAGTTTGAGGTTGCTGTGGGCTAGGCTGATGCCATGGCACTCTAGCTTGGGTAACACAGCAAGACTCTGTCTCAAAAAAAAAAAAAGTGCTTTGTAAACCAGCAAGTCCTACACAAATGGTAATTCCTACTGATACACTAACATTTTATTACTTTTTTTGGAAAAGGTAATATGTAAAAGTAAAATAAATTTTCAAACAGTCTAAATGATACATGGTAAATAAGTTTTCTTCCTCCTATGTCCTCTAGTAACATTTTTTGGTGTCCTATCTAGAAATCATAGTTAAAAAAAAATATATATATATATATACACACTCACACAAGTAGGTACATACCATAAAAAGTATTCTACATACTTGTTTTATTAATATTTTCTGCTTTTTGGCTTGACTTTTTTTTTTTTTTTTGAGACAGAGTCTCTCTCTGTTGCCCTGGTTAGAGTGCAGTGGTGTTGTCATAGCTCACAGCAACTTCAAACTCCTGGGCTCAGGGGATCCTCCTGCCTCAGCCTACTGAGTAGCTGGGACTATAGGCACTCACCATGGTGCCTGGCTAATTTTTCTATTTTTGGTAGAGAGGGGGTTTTGCTCTTGTTCAAGCTGGCCTTGAACTCCTGAACTCAAACGATCCTCCCGCCTCAGCTTCCAAGAGTGCTAGGAGTACAGGTGTGAGCCACCAGGCCCGGCCTAGGCTGGATAATCCTTTGTGGTGGGCTGTTGTCTTGTGCATTGCAGGGTATTTAGCAGAGTAAGGATACAGGAAAAACAAATTCAGTTTCTCCTCTACTCACAGAACATAGAATGCTCTGACACCAGATATGTGAGGGTTTCTCCCCCACATACACCAAGCAAGCAATTCTGCAGTGGACACCTCCAGTTCAATTCAATTTTTTTTTTTTTTTTTTTTAGACAGAGTCTCACTGTGTTGCCCGGGCTACACTGCCGTGGCATCAGCCTAGCTCACAGCAACCTCACACTCCTGGGCTCAGGTGATCCTTCTGCCTCAGCCTCCCGAGTAGCTGGGACTACAGGCACGTGCCACTGTGCCCAGCTAATTTTTTCTATATATTTTTAGTTGGCCAGTTAATTTCTTTCCATTTTTAGTAGAGACGGGGTCTCGCTCTTGCTCAGGCTGGTTTCGAACTCCTGACCTTGAGCGATCCGCCCACCTCGGCCTTTCAGAGTGCTAGGATTACAGGCGTGAGCCACTGCGCCCCGGCCTCAATTTAATTTTGACACACTGTCTCCCTGGAGAGAGTATCAGATCCCACAGATTGAGGACTTAGTCCCACAAGGCTGACCCCCACTTTTGATGCCAGTTGCAAGTATAGGTTGTGGCCTGTCCTTCTGACCTACTGGCTACAAATGCAGGTTCCCACATATCCTCCTCTGGTTCGATTCATTTGCTAGAGGGGCTCACAGAACTCAGGGAAGCACTTCTGTTATTACAAAGGATGCAGCCGGAGGAAGAGGTGCATAGGCCAAGGCATGTGGGAAGGGACGAGCCACAGTCTAGGAACTTCCACTCTTCAGCTATCTGAAAGCTCTCAGAACTCAGTCCTTTTGGGTTTTCATGGGAGTCTCATTCTATAGGCAGGATTGATTAAATCATTGGCCATTGATGATCAGCTTAACTTTCAGTCCCTCTCCCTTCCCTGGAGGCTGGGGGGTGAGGCTGAGAAGTCCCCAACCCTCTAATCCTATGACCAGCCCTCAACCTGAGGCCATTTATCACTCTGAAGATTCCAAGGATTTTAGCAGTTGTATGCCAGGAAACCAGAACAAAGACTAGATAGATGTTTCAAAATGTCACAAGCAGCACCCCTGGTCTCCGCCCACACGATGCCAAGTAGCATTCTCTCCTATTGTGAAAACCAAAAATGCCTCTAGACATCGGCAAATGTCTCCTTGCCCGTAAGAGTGGGGCAAACCTCCCTTCTTCCATTGAAAATCAACAGGCTGTTGAGAGGATGAAATGAGCAAGTTTTTGTGTAGAAAGCACTTAGAACATGCCCGGCACACAGTGAATGCTATATAAGGGTCTGCAATTGTTATTCTCTAGCTCTGGCTTACCTCATGGGAAATAAATATTTTTGATAATATGGGTGCTTAAATAAGTGAGGATTGTTAAGCCCATATGTGACTCCACAAGAGAACAAGAACCCAAGTTCCTGTTCTAAGATCACAGGTCAGCAATGTCAGTATTAATTGTAGTCTGACCCCTCTGGGGTTCCACTGTAGGGCTCTCAGTATCTTGCAACAAACTAACAAGATCCCCTGCTCATGGCCAGTTCAGCTGTCACCGAGCTGCGCACCTCCACTTTAACCCCCTCCTGCATTCTCCAAATGGTACATACTTCAAATCCTCAGCTCTCCGTAAATCTGTGGCCCTGAAACAACTGCCCAAAAATTTCACCCCAAAAAAGGGAGTGAATAAAAACAAAGAAGGGAGGAGGAGGAAAAACAAAAGGCGGAGTTTCTTTAAATTTCTGGCTCTGCAGACAGCAAGCATTTCCAATGAAAAATAAAGAATTCTTTCTTCTTTGTCTATTTCAGCTGGCATCCAGCTTTTGCCTTGTGAATAATGTCACTGCATCATTATTCTGTCCCACAAGGTAAAACAAAACAAGCAACTTTAACAAGAAGTGTGCTTGTTTGGAGGGAATGGCTCATTTAAAAGCTTTTTAAATAATGTTGCTGTGTTCCCCACTATTTTGCCACACCCCCCTCCTCAGTTTTTCAAAGCGATGGGAAAGTTATTACTTTGCACACAAGGTATATAAATAATGCCTTCCTAGAAGTCCCCGCCCCCAGACATTTTCCCTTTTTTAACAAATTTTTATTATTGCATTTAGTCTTTTGGGATTCCTGGAGTGTCTACAAATAGATTAGCCTCTAAGAATTCTGAGTAACCGTGGTTAGAAAAAAAAAAAAACAACATAGGTTTAATTAGCCATAGTCCTATTTTTGAAATTACATCTGCTCTTTTTTTTTTTTCTTTTTTTAAAATGTGGATTGGTCTATACAAAAACTTGAAGAGGTTGGATTTTTGGGGATGCATGTTAACTTTTGATTTGAATGAATTTTCATGCTTTTGAAAGTGAAATCAAGAGTATTGAGTGAATAATGTATCATCACACATTAAACATGATCAAACGAAGACAGCTGAAAAGACATGATTGCAGAAAAATGAATTGCCAGGAACATTGGGTCACGTGATGTGCACCACTGTAGTGGGTGGTAGCAAATCACGCTTCCCAGTTCTGCCTTGGAGGGCTC
Organism: Lepilemur ruficaudatus; assembly: GCA_963574885.1. Classification (NCBI taxonomy): domain Eukaryota; kingdom Metazoa; phylum Chordata; class Mammalia; order Primates; family Lepilemuridae; genus Lepilemur; species Lepilemur ruficaudatus. The sequence continues at coordinate 7,938 of CAUYRT010033181.1, forward strand.
CAGCACTTTGTCATCCCCAAATCTCGAGACTTGATTCGTCATTGATGAGATGAAAATTAACAAGCTAGTAAAAGGGCCTTGTGGCTTACTGAAGGGTTACTGAAAATCAGAAAGCAAGTGTAGAAGTCACAGGACTAGACTTCCAAGTCTGAAAGTCTTTCTCAATGTGCTTTCTCACTTCAGACATGTTTTCATTTCTGAAATAGTGGATGCAGTGGCAATAGTTCTTTCCGAAATTTTAATTGTAGCAATACTTCTCGACCTCGGGACTCTTGCAGGACAACATTCTTCATTGCCTTTACAGACAGCTCTCCAAAGATACTTGTTGGGTTTGTTTAAATGGCTGCCTGAAAATCATCTGGGAAAGTGGGAGTATTCAAATGTTAACTTCTACAGGATACAGTGTTAGTTTCTGATTGCATCACTTATTTTTTGTTGTTGTTGTTGTTGTTGAGACAGAGTCTCACTCTGTTGCCTGGGCTAGAGTGAGTGCCGTGGCATCAGCTTTAGCTCACAGCAACCTCAAACTCCTGGGCTCAAGCGATCCTCCTGCCTCAGCCTTCCGAGTAGCTGGGACTACAGGCATGCGCTACCATGCCCGGCTAAAATTTTTCCTATGTATTTTTAGTTGGCCAATTAATTTCTATTTTTAGTAGAGACGGGGTCTTGCTCTTGCTCAGGCTGGTTTCGAACTCCTGACCTTGAGCAATCTGCCCGCCTCGGCCTCCCAGAGTGCTAGGATTACAGCGTGAGCCACCGCGCCTGGCCATATTTATTTATTTATTTATTTCAGCATATTATGGGAATGCAAATCTTAAGCTTACGTATATTGCCCTTGCCCTCCTCCCCCTTCGATGCATCATTTATTTTTAAAGAATTCTGAAGGTACATGGAAATCACAGGAAATGCTTTTTTTTTTTTTTTTTGAGACAGAGTCTTGAGCTGTTGTCTGGGCTAGAGTGACATGGTGTCAGCCTAGCTCACAGCAACCTCCAACTCCTGGGCTCAAGTGATTCTCCTGCCACAGCCTCCCGAGTAGCTGGGACTACAGGTGCACATGACCATGCCCAGCTAATGTTTTCTATTTTCAGTAGAGACGGGGTCTTGCTCTTGCTCAGGCTGGTCTCGAATTCCTGACCCTCAAGTGATCCTCCCGCCTCCCAAAGTGGTAGGATTATAGGCATAAACCACTTCACCTGCAGGAAATGCACTTTTTTGGTCATCCATATTAGTTATCTATTGCTGCATAATAAATTATCCCAAAACTTAACACCGTAAAACTACAAGAAATGGTTAGGAATTGGGCACAGTTGAGCTACGTGTCTCCAACTCAGGGTCTGTAACAAAGCTGAATAAGATATAGGCCAGGGCTGTAATCATATAAGGCTTGATGGGGGATGGTCTACTTCCAAGCTCACTCATGTGGCTGTTGGCAGCCATGGGGTCCTTGCTAGTTGGTAGGAGACAACAGGTCTTTGCTACATGGGCCTCTCGATAAGGCAGCTCACAACATGGCTGCCAGCTTTCTCCAAAGCAAGTGAGCCAGAGCGGGCAATCCAAAACAGAAGCCATAGGTTTTTTTTGTACTCTAATCTTGGAAGTGAAAACCCAGAATTTTTCCTAACTTTTTGTTAGAAAGGAGTCACTAGGTACGGCTTCAATTAAAGTGGGGAGGATTTCATAGGATCTGAACACCACGAGGCAAGAATCATTTGAGTTCATGATAGAGGCTGGCTGCCATGCCATTTGTATCAAGGTGCATTACTCTGACATTTTCATATAAAGCTAAAGCCTTCTGACATCATAGTTGCTGCTAAATAGCCATGTTTTCAGAGGTCTAGAATTCCTGTGAAGGGTTTGCAAGAAAAGATATTTCTTGGCTTTGGGTAGTGATCCTTTCTCCACACACATAAAAAAGAGGGGTATGTAAAATAGAGGTGAAATAAAGGATCTAGTGGTTTCCATTTTAATAAAAGGCAGAAATCACATTTTATGATAAACACACATTCCAGGTGTGAATGTAAAAAGGCACAGTCACCTTGGAAAAGAGTTTGACAGTATCTTTAAAAAGTTAAATATTACATAAATTTACCATACCACCCAACAATTCCATTAGTAGGAACTTACCCGTGAGAAATGAAAACATATGTTCACATGAAGACATATGTTCACAAATGTTCACAGCAACGTTATTTACAATAGCCAAAAACTGGACCCAATTTAAACATCCACCAGCTGTCAGATAGATACACAAAATATGGGCCATCTATACAATGAAATACTCAGCAATAAGGAATGAAATACTGACACATTCTACAACAGATAAACCTCAGAAAACATTATGCTAAGTGAATGAAGGCAGACGCAAAAGGTGGTATATTGTAAGATTCCATTTATATGAAATATCCAGGATAGGCAAATCCATGAAGAGAGAAAGTAGATTAGTGATTGCCTGGGGCTGAGGATGGGAACCAGGAGTAACTGCAAATGGGCATTAAGGATCTTTTTGGGGTGCTGGAGATGTTCTGAAATTAGTGACAATGATTGCACAACTCCGTAAATTTACTGAGAATCACTAAATTGTCATACAAAATAGATGAGTTTCATAGCATGTAAATTATACCTCAATAAGAAAAATTTTTATTCAATGACAGTTGATTAAAACTAGCTTTCTCAGCCTAAATTACATCTCCTTCAGGTGTATCAGCTTCAGGCCTTACTCAACTTCTGTTTTTCTTTTTGTCTGCCTGAAATTTGGCCCTAGGATTGAATTCTGGGACGTTGGTTCCAGATATAGCTGTCAAATCATTACATCAGAGAAAGGTGATTGTATTTCTACTATGGCCTATTTTTTGTTGTTGTTTTGTTTTCTCGTCTGGTTTCTTAGTTCTAATTTCCTTTGAGTTAATTTTTAAAGGGTTTTGTAACTATCAGTATAAAAGAATACTAAATTTTCCCCCTCAATCTCCTTTTTAGGTGGAAATAAAGCTGATTTCCATTTTCAAGTGTTGATGGTAATACAACAATCATTTTTGCCCGGACTACCTAGGAGGTTCGTTTCATCTCAATTGGGCAGCTGCAGACTCCTGGTTTAATCATTCTCCAAGTTTTTCTAGGTCTTTATCCTTATCTGGACAATTCTAGGAGATTGAGGGGAATTTTGGTGTTTCTTCCTCTATCATTTCCTGAAGTAATTTCACTTTTTTTAAAAACTAGATTGATCGGTCAAAAGAAAAAAGTTATCTACTTGCTTCCAGTTTAATTGCAACACATTTAAAAAAACGGACTACTGTTCTGGCTGATTCCCTAAGTTAAAGTAAAACTTCTAAAGGGGCCAAGGTCTAAAGTTCGCACATTCTTGTGAGGTCTGTTCAGTCTCTACTGATCCCATTATCCATAGCTCTACCAATCACGTATGTTTCTTTTTGAGTCTCATGAATGGGGAAAAAGAAGTTCAAGAAGGGAAAGTAGGTTCAAATGAAGGTCAGATACCCAGAGAAGTCTTCTGGTTACTGTGTTGCTGGGATGAAACAGTGGAGGGAAGGTGACCAGATGTGGGTGGCCCCTGGAGGTTGCTCCGTTCCAATCCTGGCAAGGAAAGCAAGCCCGCACTGCCTTTGAGACACCCAGTGCCACTTGAGAGCATACTGTATGCCAAGCGCTGGGGATACCAAGAAAAAAACCATGGGATGTTGGCCGGGCGCGGTGGCTCACGCCTGTAATCCTAGCACTCTGGGAGGCCGAGGCGGGTGGATCGCTCAAGGTCAAGAGTTCAAGATCAGCCTGAGCAAGAGCGAGACCCCGTCTCTACTAAAAAAATAGAAAGAAATTAATTGGCCAACTAAATATATATAGAAAAAATTAGCCGGGCATGGTGACACATGCCTGTAGTCCCAGCTACTTGGGAGGCTGAGGCAGGAGGATCGCTTCAGCCCAGGTGTTTGAGGTTGCTGTGAGCTAGGCTGATGCCACGGCACTCTAGCCCGGGCAACAGAGTGAGACTCTGCCTCAAAAAAAAGAAAAAGAAAAAGAAAACCATGGGATGCTTGCGTTCCTTGAGTCTGGCAGTGCTGTAGGTGCTTTACACGTAGCAAGACCTAGACTCCTCCCCGAAGGCACTCGCAGCCCATTTTCTGCGTTGCATCAGGTGGGGGCACACAAGGTCCCCGTAGGAGTCTGAGGACGTTTAAGAATACGGTGAGGGAAGAAACGCTTTCCCTCTCGTCCTCCGCGCTAAGCAGGCCCCGCAGGCGAAGACTGACACGCCCTCTCCGAAGGGCAGACCCGCCTTGAGGAGGGCGGATCCGTCAGGGCCAGCCGCCGGGCCCTCACCCGACCCCCGCGAACGCGGCCCAGCCCGGCGCCCGCTCCTCACGTGTCCCTCCCGGCCCCGGAGCCGCCTCACGTTCTGCTTCCGCCTGACCCTTCCGACTTCCGGTAAAGAGTCCCCGTGCCGCACCTCCGCGCCCGCCGGCACCGCCATTCGGTGCCTCGGCGTGCCCGGCCCCCGATGCGCTCGGCGGCCGCAGCTCCTCGGGGTCCCGCGGCGGCCATCGAGCCTCGCCGCTGCGCCGCGGCCAGCTGGCCCGGGCGGCGCTCGCTCCCGCGGCCGGCGCGGCGGGGCGGCGGCGGCGCGGCCCTGGGCCCGTATCCCTCCGCCGCCCCTCCCCCGCCTGGCCCCGGCCCCCCTCCCTCCCGGCAGCGCTCGCCTCCCTCCGCCTCAGACTGTTTTGGTAGCAACTGCAACGGCGGCGGCGTGTCCCGGCCCGGCTCCCGGCAGCTCCTCGGTATCGGCGGGCCTCCCCGCCCCTTCGTCGTCCTCCTTCTCCCCTTCGCCAGCCCGGGTGCCCCCTCGGCCGCGCCACCCCGCGCCTCCCCGCTCGGCGCCCGCGCGTCCCCGCCGCGCTCCGGCGTCTCCTCGGCGCGCCCAGCTCCCGGCTGTCCCCGCCCGGCGTGCGAGCCGGTGTATGGGCCTCTCACCATGTCGCTGAAGCCCCAGCAGCAGCAGCAGCAGCAGCAGCAGCCGCCCGCGGCAGCCAGCGTCCGCAAGCCTGGCGGCGGCGGCCTTCTCACGTCGCCCGCCGCCGCGCCGTCGGCGTCCTCGTCCTCAGTCTCGTCCTCCTCGGCCGCGGCTTCCTCCCCGGCGGCCGCGGCGAGCGCTGGCGGCGGGAGGCCCGGACTGGGCAGGTGGGTGTCTGCGCCCCAGCCCCCTCGGCTCACGGCCTGGACAAACCCGGGCCTGGCGTCCCCTCCCCCGCGGCCCGCACCGCCGTCCCCGCCCCGTGACCGGCCAGGCTTGAAGGGGTGGGCCGGGGGCCTGCAGCGGGGTGGGGGCCCCGCTCGAGTCCGGAGTCCCGGGGGTTGGGTGCGGGGGGCGCCGCGGGGTTCCTCCGGGATTGTCAGGTCGTGTCCAGTCTTCTGCAACATCCCCGCCCCCTCCCCAGACGGTCAAGATGGAGGGACTGGGCAGCCTCCCCCTGCCCGTTTGAGTGTTTGGGAGGGGTTCACAGGTCTCAGCAATTGTCAGCCCCTGTTCCACCTTCCAGCCTCCCCCGCCCCCAGCGGGGGGATGCTTGGGCAGCGCCCGCCCCCCAGTGCAGATATTAACATTGGAGGGGGTCTTAAGGTTTTGGTTTCGTCTCCCGAAACATGCGTCCTCCCCCGTTGGGGAATATCATGGGAGGGGAGAAGTTAGGGTATCGTCCCCCGTGCTCGTCAAAGGAGTAGCCACCAGGCTCATCTGCAGTCATTAGGGTCTATCCCGATCCTCAAGCATCCCCCGCACTGCCCTGGGAAAGATCGCAGGACGGGGTTGAGGGGAGTGTGCAGCGGCCCCCCGCACCTCTCCCAATTTAAGTGCAAGACGGCGGCGGGGGCTCCAGAACTCTGGAGCCGTCGGGAGCCGTGCATCCTCCCGCAGCGCCCCTCCCTCCCCCACATGAGGAAGGGGTGGGGAGTGCCCGGCCCCCTCCTGGCCTCCCTCCTTCCCCCGCAAGGCCTCTCCGGCGCGCGGGTGGTGGCCGATCCGCATTGCTGTTCCGAGGCCGCGGAGGAGAAGGCTCCTTTGCACAGCGGTGGGCGAGGGCCGGCCCCGGGCGTGTTCTAGAAACCCAGGCCGGACTCGGAGATTGGGGGGGGCGGGTGGTGGGGCGGTGGCAGGGAGCGGGCCCGCTGCGCATTTTTCCCCAGCCCCCGCCCCAATTTCTGAAATTTCTAGGGGAGGGTGATTGCAGCAGGGACGTGGTGGGGTTCCTGAAGGCAGAAAAGCGTGTGTTCACTTGAGTCCTTTCCCCCTCGTAACCCACCCACCCAGGGTTGTGTGGAGGCTGGGGTCTCAGGGTCGTCCCAGCTAATGGGTTTGACTCTGGAGGGTGTGTTTGTGTGGGAAGGCCTGTTGGGGGTAGGGGGTGGTTGTCAGTTCCGATTTCACGAACTAAGAAAACGCTTAGTGTTCAAACGGAGACGCAAATGTCAATAGACTCCATTCCATTGTGGCCGGTGTCCTTAACTTCGGGAGTGCAGCCAGGGCTTACCAAGGGCACGCAAGTCCATTTCCCCTGTGCCCCAAGTCCATCCGTGTTGCAGGCACTTCTGTGCCTCCCTTAGGCTTAGGCCGGCTTGGTGCGGCCAGTGACCAGCGTCCTCCTGGAGTAGACATCTTGGGCTTTCAAAGGTGGGATAAGGGAATTTTTCATGCACCGAGTTTTCTTTTTGGAAACACATTTTCAGCAGTCCATTTCCAAAGAATTTTCATTTACAGCAGAAGTTACCCATCAAGATGAGTCAGAGCTGGTTTTTAAGGAATTCTGCCTTAAGTGGGGGAAGGGGGTGGCAGAATAGTCGTTTTTTTCGATTTTTAACCTCTTTCCCTCTTTCCTCTTCTCTGAGGCACTCCAAACACTGTTTAGCCAAACTAGTTCAAATGATCATTTATCCAGTTCAGTCCACTTAGGGCAACTTCATTTTCCCTCTTTCAGTGGCATCCAGTGAAAAATGAAAAAAACTCAAAATATAATTTTTATAGAAAAGGATGCATTCTGTGTTTTCCTTATTAGGTATCAGAAAAATCTGGCAGATATATTCAACTTGTTCAAATAATTAAACATTTAAACTAAGGTTTTTAAGTTGCATTGGCTCTTCTTAGGCTTAAAGATTAGATTATAACAAAGAATTTGCTCTAAAGTAGCTTTAGTGATCAAAGATATTTGGAATGTTTTGGTACCACAGATCTTTTTCTGTTCCTTGAGACTTCACAAACATTTAAGGTTAATTTAGGTTTTTCTTTAAGTTCTTTTACTTGAGGCATAAATTGTATCCCTTTCTGGTAAATACTCAAAAGTTTTGTTTAATGTACCGGATTCATACAGTGTGAAATTTTATTCTTGTACAGATGTTTAGTTAGTGTACTTGTAGAATTACGTGCAGTTTTGAATCGCTTTACGGGATGTTTTGTAAGTAAATTATAACCTCTAGAATCTCTTCACTTATGTTTGTGTGTATCAGCAAATAAGTCTCTGGGAGCAAGTGTGAAGAGTCAAAGAAAATGCAGCATTGGGTTTGATGTGTTTTGAGATAGCAATTGAAAGTCTAGGTAGAAATTCACGTGTCTGCTTTAAGTAACATTCCATAATTTGATTTTTTTATGTGTGAATGTATGAATAGATTTTCAAGACTTTCAAAAGTCATTGATTCTGTCTTTAATTGCCATACATCTTTGAAGGTGGTTATTTTCTGTTAGGAAAGAAGAATGTAACCAGAATGTTAAAATTTGGATATAATTTTACCTCAGTCCAATTCTTGTTTTTTACCTGTTCATTTTTACAGAGTGGTAGTGACTGTGTGTATTATTTTTCGGTCAGCTTTTTTTCCCCTTATCACATTTTTTTTTAAATCCACTCTCTTGTTGGATTTTGGGTTTCCACTTTTTTATTATAGATAGTGGCACAGAGAACATCTTTATACTAATAGCTTTTTGTTTCAGTGTAATTATTTCCTTAGCGAAAGTTCCCAGGAGTGGTTTAAGGTCAAAGGGCTTCAAGACTTTTATGGCTCTGGCTGGCTGTGCCATGTCTTCTGGAAGGCGTGTGTTAGCTTTCAGTGCTAAGAAGGTGCTGCTTCTATTGAATGGTTTCGTTGCAGTTTGTCCAATATTGTGGGGAAGTTTCTAGGGCAAGTATTTACTGTCCAGTGCATACATTAAGTGCTTTTGTTACTTACCTGATTATTTATATTGGAGTCTGAATTTCTTCTGAGGATTTAATGAGCTCACATAGGTGAAGGTGCTTTGACAACTGTGACTGTGAGGATACTTGGTTTATCGTTTTGTTGACAGTTATACTGAGTAAAGTAAAGGACCGAAATTCCCGAGGAACTGTTCTAAAGTTTTTTGGTGTATTTTTTGTTGTTAACCTTTCTTTTCATCTATATGTGTTTTTTCATTAGCTGCTAGCCTATGATCAAGTTATTTTTGGTAACTTTCATGTAATTTCATGCACTATTGGGAATTATGACTGGTTAACCCATATTTCTTCTCCGTCTACATTTCCTTCGTCATTTTTTAAAATAATGGATTTACAATCCTATTACCCTATTCCCAACCCCAAATAATATAACATTAGAATTGCTTTGGATGAAGGACTAAATGTGAATAAAAACTGTTTCTCGTAGTGAGTTTTCAGCTTAGTACTTTTGCTGCTGCTTTCATTTGAGGCATTGCAACTTAGAAACTGCTGCAGTTTAGTGGAATTGTTCATCATGCTTCCATTTAAATATCAGTGAGACTATTCAGCTTGTTAAACATCTTCTACAAGGGCCGAAAACATCTATATTTGACACAAATTTATTGAACAATCTGTGTACAAGGGAGGTGTAGTCCTGGGGATACATCAGTAAATAAAACAAAGATAGTTGTCCTCCTGGAATTTAACATTTGAATGTGACTAGGCATACAGTTAATGAGACATTAAATTAGCAACCTGTATGTAATAGTAGATAAGAGCTGTGGGATTAGAGGAAAGCAGATTAAGGGTATAGGGAGCATGGGGAGGGGACTGGGTTACAATTTTAAATGGATTAAGGGAGGCTTCATTGAAGAGGTAACATTTGAGCAAAGATTTGAAGGAGGTCAGGTATTTAGTCATTTGCTTTTTCTAGATTAATTAGTCGTACGGGCTCATTTGTAATTTATAAGGCTTAAACTGTACCGTCCTTTGTTACCGCTTCTTCTGTGTGGGTATTGATACTAACCAAAACTGAAGTTAGACCAAAAGTTAATTGACGTTTAGGTCATTAGAGGTAAACTGTAGATGGCTATTAATAACAAGAGACATGTTTTTGTTTTGGGCCTGCTTTACCTAATTAGTTTAGTTTTCATTCCAAATATCTGGAGAAAATATGCTGAAGATTGGGCGAAAACCTATATCAAATTGCTTATCTGTGTGTGGGAGAAAAAAGTGAACCTTGTGGTTGCTTAAAGATTTTGCATTTTGAAACATAGTGAAAACATTTATGGGATCAGTCATGGTGTTCCTTTTCTTTGTTAAATGTAAACTTGTACTTTCTATGTTTCTCTAATTAGAGACAGTTACAATTTTACACAGGGGATGTTCACTTATATAGCTATTTAATAGCTATATGTTTCAACTTAAAGGAAGATCTGGTTTTTTTTGTCTTAAATAGCTACAGCTGTGTTAGAACTTTCTTTGACCGTAACAAAGTGTTTTTTTTTAATACCTTGAAATGAATTTTAAGGTTTTAGAATATATTTTTCCAAGAATTGTAATTTTCTATTTTGACTGTGTAGTATTTTTTTTTTTTTTTTTTTTTGAGACAGTGTGTCACGCTGTTGCCCGGGCTAGAGTGCCGTGGCGTCAGCCTAGCTCACAGCAACCTCAAACTCCTGGGCTCAAGCGATCCTTCTGTCAGCCTCCCAAGTAGCTGGGACTACCGGCACATGCCACCATGCCCAGCTAATTTTTTCCATATATATATTTTTTTAGTTGGCCAATTAATTTCTTTCTATTTATAGTAGAAACAGGGTCTTGCTCTTGCTCAGGTTGGTTTTGAACTCCTGACCTTGAGCGATCCTCCCGCCTCGGCCTCCCAGAGTGCTAGGATTACAGGCGTGAGCCACCATGCTCAGCCACATTTCTGCTTTTAAAGTAAAAAGGAGATCTTCTAGTTAAATGCTAGACATACATTTATGTCACTTATGGAAAATACAATAAAATTAAAATAACAGCATAAAAGTGTATGAACAAACAAGGAAATAATACGTAAGACAGAATAATAGGAGACACATGATGCCAACAAATTTTAAGGTAATGCAAACTGGATAAAACAATGGTAACCAATTACCAGAAAAGAAAAAGCTGATACCTAAGGAAGAAACAAGTGGATCCATGTCCGTCGCACACAGTAAAGGGTGTTATAAAAGTAGAAAATTGGCAGATTAGCTGATAGTCTATATAAGAGGCAGTTGGACCCCTATTCTCCATTTACTAAATATCTCCCTTTATTCAGTTCATTAATCTATGATTCATTCATTCCTGAATAGCACTTTGGCACACCAAATTTATGCCCATCTCTGCCTTCCCTCCTTCCCTTTAACTGCCTTAAAAGTTGATCTATTTCAGGTAACATACAGAGATATATTGATCTATGCTCTAAATGAGTATTACCACAGTTACTCTGAAGGTCCCCCAACAAACAAGGGTAGCCACTTAATTTCTATCTTATTGTAACTAGTGTAACTGATATTAACATGTAACCTAGACATACTAACCTAGAATTTGTACATTGTCGAGTTAATCTTGTTAATTTATTTATTTGAAGTCATTTATCCATCTTAACTGTAAGACTTTAAAAAGAGACAATGATAGCATCTGGTACAAATAGGCACTTAAATATTTATACATCAATAACCGATCCAATCACAAATAATACAGTACTTTATAGTTAGTCAGATGCAAACTAAAGCACAATTTTTTAGAAGTATTTGTTTTTCCATAAATATGAAATCAAAATGAAAATAAACATTCTTAAAAGAAAGAAATGTGTCAGGGTATCAGTGGCATGGGGGCAGATAGTTCGAGAAACAAATTACCTTTAGAGCAAAACCACTTTGGCTTAAGTCTCAAGCAATTTTTAACCTTGTCCTAGATTAACACTATGACTGTGATCACTGAAGTAGAAAAAAAGAAAGTCAAGGGCAAATGTAAATAAGAAAGAAAATGCAATGCCATTGGTGAGAACCTTATTTTCAAAACTCATGAAGAAATAATACCCCAGCAAAAATAAATGCTTCTTTAAAATGTTATTTTGAAACCAACAGGAAAATGAAAAAAATAAATCTTACTTTCTATCTTCCCACTAGTCCTTTCCCATCTAAAGCTGCTGAATCTTTCTCCAATTCTTACAGTAAAATGTTACTAGCAAGAGCACAGCCCTTTAAAGCTTTTTAACTATAAAGTATAAAATCCCATAGTGTTCATGTGTTTATGATTTCTTCTGATATTTTAAAATAGCAGCACAATTATTACATAAATAGATTAAAAACTTTCATCAAAATGTGGTAAAATGGCAACTTGATCAAGGAAATTGAAAAATACTCCAACCCTAGGCTAGCATGAAATTCCTAAATGCTCTTCTTGCCACGGTTTCAACTGTTTTTCCCAAAATAAAAACAAAAAATTTGTGACAGAAACTATCATCTCCTGCTTGATTAAAGCACTTTTTGTTTGCAACAGAAATCAAGCCATCAAATACAACTATATACTTGAATTTTTTTATAAAAACCAGCCCTTACCAGATTAAAGCACATTTCAAAACCTTTCACCTGGTACATTAAAAAGGAAACTATTGATCTCCACAGGTAAACAGGGCAAAGTTATCAAGCCAAAGACCATGGAAAATATTTCTGTTCTTAATCTCGCAACCAGCCAAATGTTACCAAAGCTGCCTTAACACAAAGATGACTTTCTACCATTATTTCATAAAGCTCTGACTCTTCATATTTTACAAGTTACATACCATCACAGTTAATTCTATAGTAAATGTCTCAAATTAAAGCTGTAGCCCTCACTTAGGCTTCTGTTCTCCAAAACACACAAATGGTAGGAGATTTCAGATGGGGGAAATGCAAACCCCAGCTCTAAAAAATTTATCTGAATCTATTCGGTTCCTGAGTTTTAACAGCAGGGGTATGATACCCCTAATTGGCAACTTCCATACTGAGTAAACCATCATGAAACTAAAGAATGCAAACTTTTAAATTAGGCTGTGGGTATTATAGGAATTAAAATGAAATCTGAAAAAGAACTGTAATCATATAGTGTGCTTTTCCATCTCAAAACTCTTGTTTGAGAGCTGAAAGTCTAATACACTGAATCCTATATAAAAGTCTTACCTGTTTAGCTTTTGAGTTCTTCCCGGTTGAACTTGTCTCATTTGTATTTCCATCCTTTCCTCTCAAAACACTGATGAAATCTTTCTTGGAAACAGCTGATATTAACTTAGCACGCTTTCTAATAGAGTTTCCAGCTTCTTTAACCTTTTCATCAACATTTTTCTGATGTTTCTGAACAGCATTAAACAATTGCACCACACCCCTATAGAACATAAAATGACCAGAACAATGTAGTTGTTCAATACAATAGCTAGAACACAAACTCTGAGGATGAGAACAATGTATTTTTACCTCCTAGAAAAGAGGTAAGCACTTAATAGTCACTCGAAAGAATTTGATAAAAGGTTATATACATCTATAACATGAACATATATTTCAATAAATAAATATAAATTTCTGAATGGAGAATAATAAATGTGGATTAGTATTTTTTTTAACAGCTTTGGTCTTTCTAAATCAACTTTCATGCAATTAGAACTGAGAACTATAGCTCTGACTCGGGCAGTGCAAAGGTAATTTATGTAATCAAAGTGTTTATACCCCCATAATACTCTGAAATTAAAAAAATACATAAAATTTTTAAAATTTAAAAAAAGAATGGAGAATTACTCTTAACACAAACATCTATTTCTCAGAATATAATTATATAATGGTTAAACGCATTACAGCATGATGGAAAGAATGGCCGTTATAGCTAGCTGTCTAAGCATTTGACTCTAGAAGAGTTTCTAGATCTCAATTTCCTCTGTAAATTAGAAAAATAATGTCTGAGTAGCTTAAAAAGTACTCAGTTATATTATCTGCAAATTTTGTGTTATGAAACTAATTTTAAAATACTAATATGAAAAGTATTTATTTAAAAACTCCGTTCTGTAGTTAAGTTCATGCCAGGATGAACTCTGAAGATTAAGACCAGCAGCATCCAATACAGGGGCACATGTGGCTAGTGAGAACTTGAAATGTGGCTGCTTTAAACTGCCATGTGCTAGAAATGAAAATACAGAGGATTTCAAAGACTTAGTATGAAAAAGAGAATTTTTAAATCTCATTACTGTTATATTAATATATTGAGTACATGTTGAAATAATATTTTTAATATATTTAGTTGAATAAACTACATTAGTGAAATTAATTTCACCGCTTTCATTTTACTTTTTTCTTGTGGCTACAAGAAAATTTTAAATTACATACGTGGCTCACATTCTATTTCTACTGGACAGGGCTAATTTAGGTCATTAAGATCCCTTCCAGCTCTCAAATTCTATAATCTATGAATTCTCTTGCTATAATAATTGCTGGAAGAGGCAATCTGCCATGGCCCCTGAGCATTCCTGCACATTCTTGCTAGGTATTTCAAAAATTAAAGGCCCTTTACCTAAGACATTTCTCAGGGTTGTATTTGCAGTAAGCAACTTTGAGGTACTGAAGTAACATCTCCTTGCCCAGGGCAAAGAGCAGGCTTGTTACCAATCACTATAAAAGCAACAGATTCCAATCTAGGACACCTGCATTCCCCCGTGGGAAAGGAAGCCAATGGGAAGTGAAGTTCTAGCTATTGCTTTTGCCATGAGTAATACAGTCCTTTATCTTTGTCCCGGAAGTCTCTTGTCTTCTACCAGCATTCAAGAAACTTTAATAGCCTAGCTCATTAGCTTTTAAAGACAATAAAAATCCAGACCCTCCACAGCAGTGCCAGGACAAGGCAAGCGAGGTGCCCAGGGTACAAAATGTAAGGAGGTACTCACTCATTCACTCACTCACTCTCATGGGCTTACCCTGCACTTTTCTAATTACTTTATATGTATTAATTCATTTCATTCTCAGAGAAACCCTATAGGCTAGGTATAATATTATTCTCTTTTTACAGATAAACAGACAGAAAGAATTAAGTAGCATGCTCAAGGACACACAAGCTAGTAAGTCAGTGTTCGAATTTAAACCTCGCAGTGTGGCTCTATCACCACACCACACTATATCACCATATAACACCTAGGCGGATTAGAAAATGACCAAAATAATTTAGGTAACTAAGAACTGAAAAGTAATTCCATTAAATATAATTGCTACATTCTTTAAGTAGCAGCTCAAATATTATCTCCTCTGTACTGCCTTCCCCAACTCGCCCAGACAATCTCCTGTTGTATGTTCCCAACACACAGGACATACTTCTATTTAATTCCTACAGATAGGTGGGCAAGGACCACCCAACAGCCACCATATCTTATTTATCTTTGGACATAGAAGGCATCAAATAAATGTTCAGTGCTGACAATTAGAAAAAAAAAAAAACAGAGTGAAAGGACAGCATGAAGCTCTATAACACATAATGCCATAAATATAATGCAAGATAACAAAAATCATCAAGTGCCATAAATTTAGACAACCATAAGAGAAATGAAGTAAAAGGTCTGATTACACAGTTCTTGTGACTATAAAAAACAAGATGATCTGAAATAAGTTCATACCAAATATACGCTTAGCACATTATATTCTTGCCTCATGAGACCTGCAAAATCTTTGGTTGAATAAGGCAAGCCTAGATATATAACACTTGGATCTGAGATGACTAAGCCTAAGACTCAAATCTTGTCAAAAATAGATCACTGTCAAAGCTTTAGTATACCTATTTTTTAAAGGGCAAAAACACTGCCTTACCTTGTTGCAATTCTCTGAAGATTTCTCTCAGTTTCTTTGTCTTTGACAACATCTGGCTTTACTCTGCGCATCATTTCCCACTCCAGCCTCTTATCACGCTGTGTTATAAATATTGTTATGTGAAAGAATATTAGATATTTTTGAAAGTGCAGCAAACACTGATATGATACTCTGTGAAAGGACAAAGGTAATAAATCATTCTGGCTTAGTATGTCATAGGGACTTTAAAAAAAACCACAATTTCAGGGGTTCAGCTCAGGGAGCCTGTGGTTAGCACTCAGTGTGTCATGTGAGAGGCACAAAGTGAGTTTCTGTCAAGCTCTCTGACAGCAGGGGCCTGGAGAACTGCCAGCATACTCAGCCAGGCAGTACAAGGTAGGGTGTGAGAGAGCCACATGCCTGATCATCAGAGGAAAGCGTAAGGAAGACTCCAAACTACCCTCTCTGCTAATTATACGGTTAAACACTATTTATTTTCAGAAACTGACTTCCTTAGCAGTCAGAATTATTAAGAAATTCTATCGGCTTTTAAAAGAACAGCATCATATCCAGATATTTATACAATGACTATTTCTCTTTGCACAAAATCATTTAAATTCATTTCTCCTCTCGTGGCACGCCTGACCAATATTCTTGCCATGTATGGCATATCAGTTGCAAACCATAGCAAACTCATTCTCTGCTACTGTGCAGAAGTTAGAAGGGGAGCTGGGAAATAAGAAAATCTCATAGACAACATAATTTAGTTTGAAATTGTCTTTGAGTAGTATATGGGCCCCAGGAATCTGATTTGATACTAATATATTGCTTGTTCAGGTCTCCTTCTCAGGCCAACATTTAACCAAATATCAAATATAAGGATATGATGAACTAATCACCAAGCAGCTAGCAAAGCATCAAAAACACCAAAATCAGTAATAAAGACCAGTGGGAAAAAAGTCACCTTTTATCTCTTCCATTTCTCTACTCATCTCTCATATTGACATGTCTGATCACTATAAAACCAAATTCCTGCTCTCACTATAAGGATTAGCTTTATTTTGCCTAGATAATTAAAAAGGGAACATGCTCAATGGAATAACTTCGACTAAGTTTCTGAACATAACTTTGGTTATCCACCCCCCAAAAAAAGCAATTTAAAAACTGGAGTGTTAATTGGATAAACTCAAGAACAATTTAGTAAAGATAAGAACTAAACTAGACAATCTAATCCACGGGACAACTAGTAGGACACACCTGTTTTCTTTTCTCTAGTCTTTCTTGCTTTAACTTTTCTTTTTCCTTTTCCAGTGCTTTGTTTTTGACCAGAATGGCATGTCTACTTTTAGGAATTTTTTTGTTAAGGATTTTAGCCATGGCACATGCCCAGCCCATATTAGTCTCAACGTTGGATTCTGCAGTATTTTCATTTTCATCATAGAGTTCAACATCATCTTCATTGTCAGCTTCTACTGCTTCATCGTCAGAAGAAAAATGACCCTTTTCCAATTCACAGCTTCCTATAGAACCTAAGAATAAAAACAAATTAAACTTTAATAACCTATGTAGAGGTTGCCAAGACTACAGCCAAACCCCAGGGACCATTCATGAAGCTCCTCCTGTCTCCATTCTTGTAATGGGGACTTTTCCAAGTCCCACAGCTGCAGTAATGGTGGAGACCCATCTATTCCATTGCCATCGGCCCCTAGACCTGGCCCACCCATGTCAACAGGGGAAGTCACAGCAGCTTCAAGACCCAGGACCTAGGCCACAGAAACAAATCCAACAGACTCTACCACATCCCTGTTGTCAAAGTGGTGACAAATGCTGACATGCGGTCACTGCAGGGTGTATTCAGGAACATGGACCATTAATTGTGTCATTAAACTACTTGAAGAGACTACTGAAGAATGCTATAAACAAATAAAAAACTTTATTTTATTAAGAAAATAGTACAGTATTATCAGAATAACTCTTCTAAGGGATTTGGCCCAGATATTCAAAATTCAGGAAAAACACTAAAAACCAGCCTAATTTGAAAGAATGTGCACATTTGCATTATAAATACACATTTGCATTTTAACATTTTTGGAAAAAAATTATCTAATGATGTGCCCAAGATACCCAAGATTCAATTGTACTGCTGGGTAACTCAATGAAAATACCAAGTTCTGAGTTGAAGATGCAAATTTGTAAGTATACTATTGAATTTTAACATGCAGAACCAACAAAAAAAAAGCATATACAGGTTACCAAGAAACTAGTTTACCATTTAAATTCAAATGGCTGGGGTCAGAGGACTAGCAGAAACAACAGTCCCAGTGGTGCTTTTGCTCAAAAGTCAATTTGCTGAGCAGCTCTTTAAGCTTTGCTTCCTTTGTTAACTTTGGAAGTTAATTGTGCTTTCACAATGAGCGCACAAGCAGCCAGCACAGCTGTGTGCGCCTATAGGCTCCCGAGCCCTCTGGAGAGCGTCTGTTCTTCAGAAACCTGTGTAACTTATTAGAAAATACTTTAAAGGAGAAAATCTTCCAACAGCTTAGTAACTTGGAATTTTTTTAATAAGCAGAAGAGCTAACAAGGAAGGCTGAGAAGAAGTTAACAAACAAAATGAAAACTCAGTGATACACAAACGGCTGCCACTTCAGGTAACAAATGTGCCTTTTTTGGTTGACTCCAGAACTAGTCGAATCTCAAAGATTATTATAGAAAATGTCAGTACCACAGAAAATGCCATTACCTGAAATTTTTCCTATCAAAATATCTCTACTAAGTAACAATATTAGTAATTTAAATAATCTTTTAAATATTAACATTCTTGTATTAAGATAAAATATTAAAGTAACATTAAAGAAAAGAAAAAGGCCTAGGCATAAGCAGGTTTCCTGCTGCTCCTATAATTCAATTCTAGTCCTCTCATCCAAATCAGAACATTCACCTACACGTATAGGATTGAAAAGCAGTCCATAGCCCAAAAGCACTGCAGCATCTCAGCGAGTCTGCTCTGGCTCCACTTACCCTTACCCTACACATTAGAACCATAACTGCTGCTTCTACCTTTAAGAAGTCTACTGATTGATTCTTGTTGTGACTTCAAAATTATCTGTCCTTTGATTCGAAGGCTCAGTTTCTTCTTTAAACAATTTCAAAATAAAATGTGCATATTTTGCTTTTAAATATCCTCTCATCCTTTTTATGTCAGCTTGGTGCTATGATCTTTTTGCTTGCTCCCTTCCAAAGAAAATGGAAGAGAATGTGTGGTCAGCTATTACCTTCTGAGTGAGCCCCTCTCATCACGTGACTTTCAACCATGAATCAAGAAAGAACTGCTGAGAAGACATGACTTTTAGCTAGTAACTATGAACTTGCAAATTGGGTATTACTTTTCCATAATACCTTTTGCTAAGTCCTGAGAATTCATGAAATGAAATGGATTCATTTCAAATAAAAATTTGTAACAAGTTAGAAAACAGCAAATAAAAACACACCTATATAAAAATGGACCTCAAGCATGAGAAAATATAAAGCATCTTCAAAAAATTAACTGAACATTAATACAAAAATAAAAATAACATTTCACATTTTTAAAAAACATGATCATAAAATATAGTGTGTCAGTGGTATGAAAAAATATTAAAGGAAATGATAAAAGCAAAAAATCTTTTATAATTCTATCATTCTAATGGAGCTGCATATTTTTTAATAAAGAGAAAGAATTCTTAAAAATAAAAACATTTAATTTGAAGATTTTTCTATATCCTGTATGCTGGGTTAATTTAAGAAATCAGAAAACATGCAAGACTCTAGGCTTTGACATACAAATATAGGTGATACATATAAGAACTTTTTATCATTACCCATAACATTTTAAAAAATGTTTCCCCAAAAAGCAAATCGAGGACCAGTGTTCTCAGGAAAGTGCAATGAGAAATGAAGCTTGGAGAATGTAGTTAGCTGAAAAATAAATATACTGTATTAATATTATATATGTGTTTTATTCCTGAGTCATTAGCACTACACAGACGCTAATTAACAAAATAAACAATTCTTGAGACAAGTGCTTCCTCTAGCAAGCATTTATATAAACGTAATGAGGCAAGATGGCTTAAAAGTTTGTGTCAATGAAAAGTATCTAGGTGATTAAAAGCAGAAAAATCTGTACCAGCTCCTGGTAAAATATCAAAACTACAACACTGACATCTAGTGTTTTGTCCTGATGTATTCACGAATTTCTTTTTCAACTGCACCCTAACAGCAGCTAAAACGCTTTATGATTGTGTATGCCACTCCAACCCTCCACTTCAAAACCGTGGCTATTTGTCTTCGGTGCATTTCTTACCCACCTTGACTACCACAACGTGCATATTATGGACACAGTAAATCTGTGACAAGCTTTATAGCACCATTTTATACAACCTGTACTCACCCTCCCAACAAAAAATCCAGAAGAATTTCCTAAAGTCATAGTTTTTATTTTATTATTTTTTTAAAGAAATTCTTGAGATATAAAGGACATTGGAAACCAAGAAGTGGAGAGGGACCAGCGGGTGGGGTGGGGTAGTGGTAAAAACCTACCTATTGGGTACAATGAACACTCTTCTGGTGACAGGCACATCAAAAGCCCTAACTTAAGCATTAAACAATGTATCCATGTAATGAAAACATTTATACCCCCTTAATATTTTGAAATTAAAAAAAAAATTTAAGAAAAAGCAGCTCTAGCTCAGAGGTTTTTAGTCAGGCATTCACTGCTAATGGTAATGATGTTTTATACAAATAAATTAAAAATGCCAACATAATGAGGTCTCCCAGCACACTGAAAAACAGGATTTACCTCTAGGATACCAAAGATTATCAGTATGCAAATCAGAAAATAAAACTGATCCTTAAAAATTTACTGCATCCTACTAAAATGAGATTTTCCATATTTTCCACTGATCTTCAACAGGAGAAGTAGATATATCCAGGGGGCTAAGCTCATAGATGAAAATCACCAGACAAGTAAAAAATTCCTTTGAAATACTGTGTGTTATCTTCAACACTTACTTTGCATTCTACTTTTAAAATCTAGAAATTAAAGAAGGACTACAGAGAATGCTTACTGAGTAATGACTGAAAGTTCCAATCATGGCAATGTTCTCTATCAGAGCCGTCCAGTAGCCACCAGCCACAAGCATCTATTGAGCACTTCAAATGTGGCTACCACAACTGAGAAGTGAAACTTTTGTTATATTTAATTCTAATTACCTTAAATTTAAATAGCCACAAGTGGCTAGTGGCTACCATAGTGAACAGGACAGGGTTAGACCTCTGAAGTACTGAGGTAGACAAAAGGCATTCCTCCTCTCCTACTGTCTTTTTCCCAAACCTCCATTTCCCTTTCAAACTTGCCATCTGTCCCTGATCCCAGATAAGTATGGTTAGCTGCTGGCAGGGAAGTGAGCCATTTTTCTTAGCCTCTGGAATTGTGATAAAGTTTTAAGCAGTATCACAGTCCCTCAACATTTACTGAACACCCATGAATGATGGGCAAGGAAGGAGAAAATGAAAAATAAAAATCTAGGTTTCTTTCCCTGAAGAACTCATGAGTTTAGTAGGGTAGATAAATCCCATAACCAATCGCAATAAAATTTTAAGTGTTCTGGCTGGGCACAGTGGCTCACGCCTGTAATCCTAGCACTCTGAGAGGCTGAGGCAGGAGGATCGCTCAAGGTCAGGAGTTCGAAACCAGCCTGAGCAAGAGCGAGACCTTGTCTCTACTATAAATAGAAAGAAATTAACTGGCCAACTAAAACTATATATAGAAAAAATTAGCCGGGCATGGTGGCGCATGCCTGTAGTCCGAGCTACTTGGGAGGCTGCGGCAGAAGGATCGCTTGAGCCCAGGAGCACTCTAGCCCAGGCGACAGAGTGAGACTCTGTCTCAAAAAATAAATAAGTAAATAAATAAAATTTTAAGTGTTCTTTTAAAAAAAGCAATGAAGAAAGAAGCGGTGACTGTTTGGGGGTACCTGGGATGGGTTAGGGAAAGTTATACAACGATAATAGTCAATTGTTTCTTAATGGGCAAAGCAAGAGTTTAAAACATAATAGAAGGGAAGAGGCTAAGGAAGTAGGATTCCACAATCCAGGTCAACTGATTAGGGTACCAAGATCACTGAACCTAGACTCAAACACATGTGATGATCTGAGTCAGTGCTCTGTAAGAAAATAAAAATTACTGTTGGAATCATATTATTATAGGTATTCCAGGCAGAAGAAATAAGCATGTCCAAAGGCATGGGACTGTTAAAGAAAATAAGGTATCTATAAAATGAAAAGAAGCTGAGATTGACTAAAACAGGGAGATTTGAGGATTGGATGGTCAAAATTGGGCATAAGAAAGCAAAGTTGAGGATTTCATAAAAATCCAATTTATGACCCAAGAAATAAGAAGAAACCCCAAAATTAAAAGCAAATATTAAATAGTTTAAAAGTTCACACAGGTGTGTGCTTCCAGTAAGAAAGAGGTCAAACTGCTGGTGTTTTTTTTCCTCTTAGCACAGTATCTTAGGTCCTTACTTTTAAAAACACTCTTTATTGGATTAAGGTTTTTCTTTTAAAATGTAAATACCACCTGAAAGCATTAAGCCTGTTGGTTAACCTTTAACTTACTTCACACCGTTAGAATTTACCCTAAATCAAATAGAATTCCTCAATAAAAAATCTAACTAAGATCAGTTAGTAGTGGTTAAGAGTATGCACACAGAATTCTGGTTGCCTGGGTTCAATCTCAACTCCAGACATAAATCTAAATGGTTTTCTGAAGTTGTGTAAGATCTCTGCCTTACTTTCTTCATCTATAAAAATGGGGATAAAACAGTACCTACAGGGCTGGGCACGCCTATAAATAACCCTAGCACTCTGGGAGGCCCAGGCAGGTGGATCCTTTGAGCTCAGGAGTTCGAGACCAGCCTGAGCAAGAGTGAGACCCTGTATCTACTAAAAAAAAAATTGAAAGAAATTAGCCGGACAACTAAAAATATACAGAAAAAATTAACCAGGTATGGTGGCGCATGCCTGTGGTCCC
>CAUYRT010033184.1:0-33596 GCA_963574885.1 Lepilemur ruficaudatus
ACCTAACAGATGCAGTGAGTGCTGTATGGGGGATGGGAATGCTTGTCAGGCAGTGCAAAGTCAATTTATGTAACCAAAGCATTTGTAGCCCTATAATACTCTAAAAATAAAAAAAAATAAAGTGAAATTAAAAATGGAAAAAATAATTTCCACTTCACAGACGATGAAACTGAATCACAGAGAGGTTCAGTGACTTTCTGAAGCTTGCAGTAAATAGAGAGTTGGGCCTGGAACCCAGAGCTCTTCAGTACCCAAATGTTGTTCCTCACTCATGTTCCCTGCCTCCTGGGGCATGTGTGTTCATGTACTGTGTTGTGTAACTTTTGTATTTCATGAGCACTGAGTGTAGTAAAAAGAATACTGCACTGGAAGTCAGAAATCTGAGGATCCAGGTCAACTTTTTTATCTTATTAGCTTTGTGATCTTGGGTTATGATTTAAATTTTCTTGAACTTTCATTTTATACTCCAGAGAATGAGGCTGATAATAAAACCAACTTTTCCTACCTATTTTGCAGGAATGATATATGCACACAATAAAAATTTTATATTTTGTAAAGGCTTTGGAGAGACTGTATTATTGTTCAAAATTTTCCCTGTGTCTCTCTGTGGAAAGATTTATACTTCTCCTTTCCACTAATGTATGATTGGATGTGTGCTTTGCTTGGCCAATGAAATATGAGCAGAACTTACATGCTTTGATATAAACAGAGGCTTTTGATTTCTGTTCCTTGACTCTATTCTCTTTCATTTCTGCTTGCAAACTAGACAGATCTTTTCTGAGCTCGTCTCTTTTTTATAATTAGTTGCTGAACATAGCCAAGAGTAGCCCATATATAGTATTAAACAGTCTCCAACAGTTAAAAGACAAAACTGCAAAGGCTTTGCAGCAACATGAGCTAACTAAAACAGACAAAATGGCTTGGACAAAAGCGAGAGTGTGACCTTAAATCCTATTGGTAAAAATCTTCAAATTGACTAAAGTGACACCCACTAAATTCTTTCACCTGGATAAAATTTCCCAGGGAGAAGACACTAAGATCATAGCCCTTTCATAGAAGCCTGATGTGCTAAGTCTAGGGTGAAGGTGTGTTCTTAAAAATATTGTTGCTGTGATTCTTGGCACACGGTGCTTATTTGAATCAAACAGTCAAGAAATCATGTCTTTTACAGACTATTATAGCCCTAAACCTTCTAGCCTTAACTAAAAGAGAGTCAAATTCCAAAACTTAATATGACCATTGGATCTCTACTCTTTTATGAGTAGAGAAACAGGATGTCAAATTTGCTCAGGTTCTAAGAAGGCTGCATGCTCTAATGTCCTCCTTAGAGGTCAAGGAGGATGAGGGAAAAAAAGACCTCCTAAAGGGCAGGGCCAAGGACTATTGAGAACAGAATAGAGAGCTTTTTCTCAAGGCAGAAATAGAGAACAGAGCTTAACCAACAAACATTTCATACTGGAATGTTCTGCTAGAGTTGCCTTTACAATATACCAGACTGGATGGCCTAAACAACAGAAATGTATTTTTCAGTTTGGAAGCTGGAATTCTGGGATTAGGGTGCCAGCACAGTGGGTTTCTGGTGAGACTCTCTTCCTGGCTTTCAGATAGCTGCCTTCTTACAGTGTACTCACCTGGCCTTTCCTTGGTGCATGCATATATGTATACGTGTGTGTGTATATGTGTTTGTATGTGGCAGGGTTGTGGGGTGGGTAAAGAGAGGAGATGAGAACAAGTTCTCTTGTGTCTCTTCTTATAAGGACACTAATCTCATTGAATTGGGGCCCCATCCTATGGCTTCATTTACCCTCAATTATTTCTTTAGAGGCCTCATCCCCAAATACAGCCACATTGGGGAACAGGGTTTCAAAATATGAATTTTGGAAGGATGCAAACATTCAGTCCATAACACCTGCCTTCAAGATAGGGTATTTCTGATGCCTGAGAGTGAGATTTTAGAATTACTATGGAATAATGGCTGCTTGTATCTTCCATTCTTTCTGTTTCTGAATAGGAGTGCTTATTGTGATGGAGGGTGAGGTAGGGAAGGCTAAGAACTTGGCTTTTTGTCCTGGGTCTTTGGATCAAGAGGAGCCACATATGGAACTAACATTGAAACTCTCATAAAAGTTTGAGCCTCATGCTTTGATGAGACAATGAGATTTTTTGATTTTCTCCTTGTAGAGATAGGACGGGAATTATTATATTTTATATATGGACATAGGATGTTAAATATTTCGTAATCAGAGAGAAGACTATGATGTATTATGATATAGTTCAAGATTTTTCGGCCTTCCGTGCTTTACCGCTTCTTGTTGAATCTCTCCCCATGGAAGGATTACATATTCAATCCTATTGACGTCAGATTTGGCTATAAGGTTTATTTTGTTTGGCCGTGAAAATGTGAACAAAAGTGATGTTTGTCACTTTCAAATGGAAGCTTAAGCCAGAGTGTGCTTCACTATATGGTGGACAACATCTTAGATAAAGGGTACTTTGTCAGTCTGGATGCTGTTAAGATAATACTGAGCAGAACCATAAGGGGCCTGTGGGATGAACGAGAGGACAAACACAATAAAACAGCTTTTGTTGTTGTGAGCCCCTGAAATTTTGAGATGGTTTATTATCACATTATAACCCAGCCTAGGCAAACTGATAGTACACTCTATGTATATGGGGAATTAATGTTACATGTCATATATAAATTATATCTAATTTATCCAAATAGATCAAAGGATTGAACAGATACTATTTTATTTAATTTGCTAGGACCTTGAGGTAAAGACTGAACTACAGAAAGGCACATTTTTATACTGAGTACTAGCCCAAGAAGAGGCATATAACTTGTTTTAGTGTTAGTATTGTAAGATCCACTAAACTGTTCTTAATTCAGGCTTGGAATAATATCTTAAAATGAAGAGTAGAGATTTTGAAATATGATTAGTTCATATGAAGGTGTGCCATGACTCTATCTAGCTCCTTTACTTTATCATGGTAGGGTTATAGTGCACTATTTTGGCTTCCAGAGATGACAAACATGCTGACTCATCCAGTCCCATTTTATTATAATAAATTTAGGATGACTTCAGCAACGTTTTCTATGAACTGGCCAAAGCTATTAAGAAGCTAACTCTGCTTTTTCTTAATTTAAATTCAACTGATGCTCCAGTCTGAGATCTCTAGTTTATCTGGTCTTCATTAAGGGCCTGTTAAACTATGACAAAAGTATTACATTTTTGGACATTTACACCATTACATATAATATTAATTGCCCAAGGGTACTAATTAGCTGATTAGAATAACTGTTCTTTGTATATATATCACTTTACTGACTCTAGAGTCTGCATTCTGATTAGCATTATGGAATGGAGAAAAAAATTTCCGTGTTGCAAGGGAAAGGGTCACCCAAGCATTTCACGATCATCAGTATTCTTTTCAAAGTTGCACCACTAAAACTCCTTTAGTCACCCCTTGTCTTCAATCACTCAAAAGGACTTGAATGCTCATTAGTAAGCTTCTCCAACCAGTTTTTGGTGCTGGGAATAGTGTTGAAGGAGGGAAATAAAATGGACTTACTCAGCATTACAGACAGAATCAATTGATCTTCCAGGCAGCAATACTTGATCAGCTGTTCTCATACTTACCAGCATCTCTATGTGGAGATGTCTGAAATCAGTGAATAGCAGCAGCTTAGCCAAGTGTGATACCAACAGGATGTGCTGTAATTATAAAAATGTTCTCTCTGCCTACATTAAGACTGAGAATAGTTTGTGAGCATGAAGGCCCAGGCTAATTAACAAGATTTTTTTTTTTTGTCTTTCAATAATTCTAAAGTCATAAACCCTCTGTTATAAAGTGAATATAAAATACTGTCCCAAAGCAAATGCTTAATTTTGTAGATATGAAGTATAGATATTTGCTTAAAGTTTATACAATGTAAGAAAAAGAAAATTAAGATGATTTTATCATCAAAACAGAATGATCTCACTTTATCTTGTTACTATAGTGCCCAGGACTACTAAGCGTAACGTGGTCATTGACAATAGTCCAAACTGGGGAGATCTGGGTGGTGAGAAAGCTAAGCATTCTGGGAGTCAGGCCACTGCAGTTCTGCAATGAGAACGTCTGAAAATAGGTGACTTTCTTTATGAAAATAGAAAAAAAATCAATAATATATTATTTGAGAAGTCTATGTATATTTTTCCGAATATTGCCAATAGAATTGCTGATAATACTGATGGAAATTTCCAAATGTGGCTGCCAAATTTCTAATATGTATTACTCACTTTCTTGTTTTGCTGTTTATTTAGCTTTGTGCTTTATTTTCATTTTAATCAGTTTATGCTCCCAAATATTTGGAGAAGGTAAATCCTTATGTCAAATCTTCCCTGTAGTACAACAAGGATAATTTAATATTCTTGTTCATATTTATTCAATACCTAGTTCTAAGTGCTTATTTAGTTTTAACAATCAGCTTATGTGTTGGCAACAAATTTCTATTGATCACTCACTTGAATAATTTCTTGTACAATGGCATGGCTAAAGCTTTTATTTATGTTGGTGCTCATTTCAATGTTGACATCCCTTCCTGTGTAAATAAGACCATTGTTAAGGAAGAGTGAAATTTTTCATAAGAATGTGTTGAACAAAGTTTAAGTACTTACTGTTGAGAAAAACCATTTAGAGATGATTAACCAAGAAATTAATAGTCTGTATTGCTATCCTAGTATATGATATAGTATATGTACTTAGTAAAGGATATGTTAGTGTAGGATTCAACTAGTACAGGACATCCTAAAAGACGTCTAATATTAAATCTAGTATAGGAGTCTAGAAAAATATTGAGAAAAAGACAATCAAATATGAAGCTATTTCAAAATGGCTTTCCCTTGGGTCATAATAATTGAGAATATTTAATAACATTATAAATAACTATGGGTAACAATATAAAACTTTAGATCTGAAAAAGTCTTCAGAAATCACCTTGCTCAGCTGCTAAATTTAGAGATGAGGAAAATCACCCAGATGTATCCAATGGCACAGCACAAGGAAGTGACAGGTAAGAGGCTTGAATAAAGGACTCTTGGTGACTAATTGTCGCTCTTCTGCTCAAGATGATGCTGTATGATCTTAAAAATCACAACTTTGTAAGTTTATTAAGGAAATGTCAGGGCACAATCAGTGTCTAATTTTCTCATCGGATCGAATGGGTATTGTTGGTGTTGTGACTTGGTAAAATGGCAATTATCCTTGAATTGAATTCTAAAATTCATAGTTTCAGGGAGAATTAGTGGAAACTAGGAAATTGATATTTAATTTTTTAAAGACAGGTGTGAAGTTCTTTTTATCTGGCCTATAACTCATCTTTTGTTTCTATTTGTAATCTCTTTTTGTCCATTTGCTGAACTAAAGGCTTGGATAAAGAATCTTATCAAAATCCTTTTATTCTATTATTTGTGATATGCGGGAATGTCTATTACAATAAAGTGAATAGCAGTTATTTTTCAATGTAACTTGCCTATGTTGACTTCCCTAAACCATTACATCTAATGTACATCTCTGTTAGGAGAGCTTGATTAATACAATGTTTCCAGTTTTTCTCCATATTTTCTCACTCTACTCCAGGCAAGAAAATGTGGCTTCTCTGATTCAAGAATTTGGGAAAAACAAACTCATTTTTACCTCTGTTTTGTCCTTTTTTCTCTCTGGGGCTAGCTGGCTCAGGAGGCAGGGGTTCTTCACCACGCCAGTCACCCAGAGAGAAGAGAACTTCTGTTGTTTAGTGTTGCCTATAACCGGGGTGTGAAATCTTCCTAATTCTTGGGTTCTGTTTGCAGGGCTGTCATAGTTCTCACAGTAACCTATGTCCCCTAACTCCGTCGTATGGGTAGTAAATGTGATACTTTGATCTATCTCTCTTCCTTAGTTAAGTTTTCAGTTTGTCAGGAATAAACAAGGACCCTACTCAGAGACTTCAATAAATGCTCCTGTATAGACTAATAAAAACATAACCCACAAAAATATGACATTTTAAAATTAGCTTAAAAACATCATAGAGTGAAGAAGAGCTCCCATTTCTCTCCTTTTCAAGCAAATCTATTAGTGAACTCTTGGGTGACTGAGCATTCTTAGGTTGGTTATGAATGAAGAGATTTTTCTGCATGATTCCTTCTTGGTGCTGCAGTCCCTATCTGGTTCTATAGGTGACATCCTCCACTTCCTGCCTTCTGGGAGTCAAGTGTTGAGCCTTCTCTCTTTCCTGGGAATCCATCAGCCTTGCACATCTGGTATTCCATAGAATCCTGGCTATCACATACCTGTAAGCTTTTCCTAAAACGAAGCTAACATTTTAATTTCTTCATCTTCTTTACTTCTTCCTAATCTTCTTATTTATTTATTTATTTTTTTAGACAAAGTTTCACTCTGTTGCCTGGGCTAAAGTGCTTTGGCGTCATCATAGGTCACTGCGACCCCAAACTCCTGGACTCAAGTGATCCTTCTGCCTCAGCCTCCCAAGTAGCTGGGGCTACAGGTGCACTACAATGCCTGGCTAATTTTTCTATTTTTAGTAGAGATGGGGTCTTGTTCTTGTTCAGGCTGGTCTGTTTTAATTTCTATTTATTTTTATCTTCATGTTTTCTCTCCTTCCCTTAGAATTCTGTTCTCCTTGGAGTTTCTCTCTCTCTCTTTCTCTCTGTGTCTCTGTTGTACATTTCTATAATATTCCTTCCCCTCAGTCTCCCATACTCACACATAACATACACAAGTGTATCTATATGAATGTAACATACACAAATGTATCTATCTACCCAGAAAATATCCAGCCATGTAACCATTCTCTTTATATTAACAATGGCTGAATGCTTTCAAGACAGACCTGGTATATATGTAGAGTATACATAATTCTTAACATTTTGTATTGTAGAAAATGATGAGTGATTTGCTGTGAATAACTCTCACCCACTTTGCTGTTTATGTATCTACTATTATTCTTCAAGCTTACCAAAGAAGAGTAACTGAAATTGACAGTCTGAATTTACCTGACTTCACACACACCATTGAAGATGGAAGTCAATAACACAAATGGAGATTGCAGGGCCTAGTGTAGAGGTACATTTGCAAATATGATTTTCTTAGGAAGAAAATGTGTGCTACTAAGTGTTTGGTGAGCTTCTGTAAAGAGTCATTTTTCTTCATCTTTTGCACTTTCTTTGTTCTGACTACAACTTTTAATATTTTATATTCTATAAATCTTCACTTAGAGTATGGTGAAAAGCAACATTTGAAATGTCTTTCTTTTGGAGCCATACCATTAGACAAGGAGAGATTTTACAAAAATTTAGAAAAGGGTCAGGGCCTCATTTAACAAAGCAGTATAAAGTAATATGAACTTAAGAAATTTTTTTCCAAGATGCCAAAGGGTAGACCAACTTAACAGTGTTGGAGAATTTTGTCCATAAGGACTTGAAATTCAGATCAGCTATTGAAGTTAAGTTAAACTACTTTGCAAGTTTTAACTGTTACTCGCCTTCAAGGACAAGGGCTAAAGTCACTTAAAGACTGAGGTGAAGTTCACTTCAAATCAACTGTGTTGAGAGTGTCAAGTAAACTGCTCTGTGATGGACTGAAGAAAGGCAACTCTGTGCAGGATAATGGAGGCACTCTGCTAAGAAGGGCTCAGTTCCCACCTGTGTCAGCTTTGAAGACTCAAGAAACAACTCAGATCAGCCTGATGTGAAGGTAAGTGGGCGGTCAGGAAAGACATCCAATTGATTGGGAAGTGGATGCAGAGCCTAAAGCCATATCTGTCCTAATGGAAAGCAACAGAGGTTTAAAAATGAATCTTGGGTTTTACTTAAAAATTAGTTTTAAAAGATCAACAGGAAATGAGCTATTGACTGTGTGTTGACATTTCAGGCCATGAAGGGACTGGAAGTAACACAAAAATATCCCTTCAAATATGCTGATACAATCAAGTGACATTTACATGGGAGAAATATTAAAATCATATTTTTCCCTCTCTTAAGGCTATGCACCAAAGCTAGGGAATTAAACAATGGCCTTTTCTAAGGATTTTTAAATGTATAATGCCTGGTTTTGCCCCAGGAGCTTTTTGGACATTAAGACCAATAACCAAGTTGATCCTAGGACCCGATGACCTTCAGGTCCTCTCTATTGACAAACAATGCCCTCTCCAGGCAACTTTGTGCATCTTTTTGTCAAAAATAATCAAAAAGATAAGCTGAACCTGAGTCATGTCTCAGAGCTGATGATGAAAAACAATAGTGCTTCCAGAACTTTGTCATATTTTTGTTAATATTGGCTGAATTTCAGAGCAAACATTTTCTTTTGTCTTGTTATTTCCTTCTAGGACAGAGGTCACATATAGTAGCCTTTGAGCTCAAAATGGCTTATACATAGGTTTTGTTTGTCCTTTTTAGTTTGATAAATATTGAGGATGTTTAAAAAATTCTCCACATCTTCAGATTCTTTTGAAAAATGAGAAGATCTGGCACCCCTCTTGCAACTTCCCTCACAGCAATGACTTGAGGAGTGGGTCGTGCTGCACATCCAAGCAGAGCAGGTGCTTTCCAATGTGGTCCTGCTCCCTGTGGTCTTATGTTGGACTAGCTGCATCACTGCTTTACCTTGGCATCCCTGCAGATATTTGAATCTGTGACCCTGCTCTTGATATCTAGCACTGTCACTACTACCTGGTCCATCTTCCAATCATCCCCTGCAGACCTTTTTGCCTATCTTGCCATTAACATCATTTTCCTATATATTCAAACAATAAAATATTAGGACAGCCTTGAAAAAAGTCAATCCTTCTTTTCCTCAGCAATTATGTCAGACTTTGTCATTTTGACCATCCTTCATTTGAAATATTTATGACATCAGTCATATTGGCGTGGTGGGTAGTGGTAGAGAATGTGAAAAAATTAAATTAGAAGTTAATATGCTGACATTCTTCTTTGTGTAATATGAGATTAACTAAATAAGTAGAAATTAGGAAATAGATGTATTTATTTTGTGTAAAACAATATTCATGTTGTCCTTTGGGTTTCTGTGTCTTATTCTAACAGGACTTTGACTTAGATATGTTGGGTTTTCTCTTGAGATCTAACTAACCTGTGTCACTTTGCTGCTTTTCATCTTTCTGGAAATGTGTTACATTTAATGCTTAAATTTCAGTGGGTATATGCGTGAACACCTTAGGCAAGCTGCTCTATGGGGAAGGAAACTCTTCTAGGAGTCTTTATTTTTCTTTGACTCAGCAAGTGGCAAAACCCCAACTTGCTACCCTGGTTCAGTGAGTGGAATAAATTAGGGTTAGACATATCTGTATTAAAATTCTAGTTATGATGGGGTTCCAATTTATTGCTTATAGTACATTATTCTTTTTTTTTTAATTTTAGTTGAATCTTCAACATACTTTTCAATCAGACATTGACCAATGTGACTCTTTCCCTACGGAGATGGAAGGAGTGTTAGTTGCCCTTGCTTTTTATCTTACAAACACAAAAACACAAACAGTGAGTATGAAATAATTTTCATCTTATTATCGTCTCTCTTTCAAAAAGGGCTTCAACCTAATATTTCCTTATAAAAATTAACATGATTATAGAGTTTATCCCTCCCCCTTTGGACATTTTCTGGTATTATTTCAAGATTTCAAATATAGGTAAAACCAAGACCTAAAGGTGATAAGAAAGTATATTGCCACACATTAGAAATTTGATAAGTTACTTGTTAATATTTTGAAAATTAATGGTGGTGTTTATTGATTTTTGTAATATGTATTGTAGGGTGACAGACAGTACAGATTGGGAGAATTTGATAGACAAAAATATTTTGATCATATGCTTAAAACTCAAATTTACCCCATGGGGGAATAAAACAGAAGACAGCATATTTAATGAGGCACAAGTAAATTTGAGAGGAAAGCAAACACTTTTAACGGTAAAGAACAGAAATTACAAAAAAAAACAAAAAACAACACTGGCAGTTCTTTCCAAGGTTGGAATGTATAAATACATTGAGCACAGGGACTAGTTTTATTCATCTTTGAATCTCTAGTGCTGGTGTATGGAGAAGCACTCAGTAACTGTCAGGTGAATTACCTTGAAAATAGTTGCGTGGGGAATTAGGCTGCTACTCAGATTTCTAAAGACAGACAAGCGCAGTGGGAACACTTGTCTTGCAAGGACCTATCACTAATAATGAGTGTCCTTCAGACAATGTAGTAACAATATGGTAACAAGCTATTGATACAGTAATAAAAAATGCTTGTTAATTTAAAGGCCAGTTAAACTCAATGTATTATAAGAGACCCAGATATGGGCAAGCCTCAAAAATGTTCCTGGATCATGCAAAAGGAAATAAAAACTGAAGTCGCAAAAGTTATGTAATAAAGAATAAGAAATCACTTATTTTATTTTTTTAGGAAAAGTTAATGCTGCAAGACCATGGAATTTTGGAGCTCTTGAGTATACTTTCCAACGTAGTGCAAAGGAATGTTAGACATGACACTAAGAATAATACTGGTCAGAGTGAGGGTTTTGCATATCAGTGATGGAGTTTTTTATAATCTAGATTAGTGGCTTTCAAGGTTTTCTGACCACTATGTATATCCCTTTGGATATATGCATATACACATAAAGGAAAACAACATGATTATAGAGGATTTTCCCCAGTTTCTACAGTTTTTGAGTTGATGTCGAGATTTCAAATGAACTCTTGATCACATTCACTCAGTTGCTCTATGATGTTTATTTTTTCTTTTCTTTTATTATTTAATTAAAAATAAGTTAATTTCAACCCATTAAATTCATCTTATGACTCACTACTAATAGGTCAGAAAAATCTATTAGTGAATCATAACTTTCATAAGTTTAAAAATCACTGTAGTGGAGCTACAAAATTACAAGAAACTAAATTGGTACCAATGTTTTTGTTTTTAAAGTAGTGTTTATTAAACATCTTAGACAGTACTTAGTCAAACAGTCTTCCATGGCTTCTTAATGTGCCCTAATGATTGATAAAAGTACCTGTGAAAAGGCAGGATTCTAAGATGGCTCCCAAGATTTCCCACTCCCCACTAGTGTTCATGTCTTGCAAAATCCCTGGGATGGTGAATGTGATGAATGTTACCCTCATGGTTAGATTATGTTATATGGCATAGTTGCTCTTAACATAAGATTTATCTAGTGGTCCGGTTTTCTTCATTCTTCAATCATTCTTGTTAATTCAGGTGTTGCTTTGTCAATCTGTCAGTAATTTTTTTCATCTAAAAACGTTGTCACATAAGATTTAAATGTGTCATTTAAACCCCTTAATAGCTGGTAAAATTTGTAGAGCAGATACACTGGCCTCCATTTACAAATGAGGATGAAAAACGTAATGAGTAAAAACTTGTTCAATGTGGCAAATCTAGAAAATGATGGATCTGACTAGAACACAGACATTGGATTAATTTATTCTTTGACTAATTTACTCATTCAGTAGGATTTATAATAACAAAATTGTTCTAGGTCCAGAGAATACTGTGCTACTATATTGAAGAAAAAGTGCTACTATAATGAAGCTTATATTCATGTTTTGGGAATCAGAAAATACTTTCACTATAATATGGTGATTTTTTAAACTTGTGAATTACAGTATATATATCTGCTGTGTGTGTATATATATAGAATAGTGCACAACCAAGACTGTACAGCTTTATGTTCTATGACAGAAAAAAACTTGAATAAACATGAAATAGGGCAAAATATGACACATGAACAATACTCCTGGGCCTTCCCAGACCCACTCTTAATCACTAACCACGCCATTCATAATGGTGGTTATTTTTTTGACTTTTATAGTAATTCCTTCTTGATTTTATTATTTTACCATTTAAGCTTACATTCTTACATGTGATTGTTTAATTTTTTTAACTTCATAAAAATGAAACCATGCAGTATGTATGCTTTTGTGTCTGTTTTATCTGAACATGAAAAATTTGTGAGATTTATCTATGTTGTTTTGCTCATTTTCATTGCGATATGGCATTTATGTGAATATACCAATCTATTTGTCTATTCTATTTGATAGACCTCTGGGTAGTTTCCTATTTGTGGGTATGAACCTTCTTGTACATGTCATTTGTGTGTGTGTGTGTGTGTGTGTATGCATGCATCTCTTTGTTAAATGCACAGGAGTAGAAAGCTGGGTCAAAGTGTGTGAATACAGCTTTAGTGACTATTATCAACATATTTCCCAAAATAGTTTCATGAACAGACTCTAGAGTGATCCCCCCTGATAAATTCTACTTCTTGGTGTCCATGCCTTTGTGTAGACTTATTCCTGAATGTGATCAGAACCTGTGACTTGCTTCTAATCAATGGAATGTAGCAAATGTGAGGAAAAGTCACTGTCTTGATGAGATTACATTACATAGCAAAGGAGATACAATGTCACTTTCATGATTATTATGTTATATCAGACTCCTGAGCAGACTCTGCTTAATCTCTTGGTCTCTCAGCCACTCCTTCCAAAACCAATCAATGCCCTCAGGGGAAAATTAGCACCAAAAGGCAGATACACCTTCCTGGGTACTTCGATTTGTGTTTTAGAAATTTTTCATTGTCTTTAATGCTTCCAAGACGATTGAAAAATATTTTGTCCAATTTCTTTAGCTGTTTTCAACTGGACAGTTGGCCCAAATTAGCTACTATTACCAGAATTCAATGTTTTCAAAACCTTTAGTTTATTGTGTTTACATTTTATTAAAATGAGTGTTCATGACAAGAACTTTATATGAATAGTAAGATATATGTTGATATATACTTTTGAGTTGAGTATCAGATTAATTCCCTCTAAAGTGAGAATTTTTGAATTGCATTTCTCTAGAAAAATATTTTTCTTAGGTGATAATTTCTTTTGTCCCCCAAACTGAAATAAATTCTGCTGTTTAATAAAACTTGTAAGCTACTTGCAGCTGTAGTTTTGGCTTCCTTTTTTGGAGTATTGCATTAAAAATTCTGGGCAGATTTGTTGACATCCTTTTAATGACTACCCAGTGGCTTTAGAGACAGTAGTTGGTCACTGAATTTACATCTATTGTATTTCCTTTGGAGATCATCCTATGTATATTATAACCTGACATTTGCACATTAAAATTTTGTTGTCATTTCTTCATAATTAAACTGAAGACACATAAGAGAAAATAATTTGTAGTTTTGCTGAAGCGTGGACTTGATTCGTGAACTCCGTGAGGCTGGTATGGTGGTGGGAGAAAGTCAGCTTATTACTCCATGATTGAGCACAGCTGGCGATCCAGAACTCATCTCTCACACAGACACACAGCTTTTATGCAGATTTGAGCTTCTCCATGGTGATATTTAAAAACTTGAGGATTGTGAAAAGTTCCAGGAACTTTCTGATCTAAATGTCAAGGGTCTAGTGTGTTTCATTTTAATTAGTAAAGAGAATGTGGTTTCCTCACTTAAATTTTTAAGTCTTACCACAGCTTTTGGAAAAAAACTGTTGGAACATTGGGTAGCAAAAACATATTGAGCCATGTTTAGATCATTTGTAATTATGTGCATCTTTACCTACAAATATCTCACCATTGTCCCTTTAATAAGTCAAAGTAAGGAGAAAGAGATTCTATATGTTTCCATATATGCAGATTGATATTTAGAAGGTCAGAAAACATTCTAATCTTGAGCATTAAAATCTAAATTCTTAAACACATTTTGATAATTTAGTTAAAAGAACCTTCACTATTCTAGTATAGTAAAACTGTTACCAAATTATTGAGCCATTTTATTTTATGTTCTTTTTGTGTTATTTCTTTTTATAAATGCTTAATAAATTTTTAGGAAATAGGGGCTTGGGGTTCATTTCATTTCTGATAAATTGATGCTCAACTTTATAGTGTTTTTATATTGATGGAAATAAAAAATTTGCATCCACTTGACCAACTTAGTAAAATATACCAAACATAATTGAGTTTCCTTTTTTGAGTATGACACTTACAATAAATGATTCATGGTAGTCATTCAAATCATCAGAATTTCTTGTGTTTATTAAACTGAATACAGTGGAAATGATTTTCTCAGATTGCATGGTATCAGTTTGTGTTCTTGCAATTTGACTTTGTCCCTTAGGGTTGTAAACCAGAGAATGCAATAGCATGCAAATAATGGCTTGTAGAGAGAGTACATCTAAGTATTGGGAATGAATTTGTTTATATTAATTTTGGGAGGTACAATATTCACTTTTATTGATAAAAATAAAAGAAGCTAAAATATATAAACATATCTCAAACAGACTTTACATCATTTGATATATTAGTATAAATTTGGCAGCATTTTTGGCTTGTTAAATGATTGATAATTTGAGAAGCTACATCAGAAATTTTCTGTAATAGCTTACAAACTGTGTCTAATTTCTCCTTGGGGGAGAATTTCAATTGTGTATTACTCCCAAAATATGAACAGATTGGCTGCCAACTCTTTCATGAATTTGGTATTCATCTTTCTAGTCAGCTTGCAGTTTTCATGTATTTATTACAATTATTTTTGATGTGAATAAATAACAAAATCTATTGATATTTTCATAACCAGGAATTAACATCTTGGTTTAAGAAAAATTCACAACAAACATGAAAACAAATCTCTTTGCTGGAATTCTCTGAGTTCAGCTTTTAGTGTTGACAATCATGATCATAATCATAATTATTCAATGAGAAGTTATTAAGAGCCTGATAGTGTGCTGCATGTGATGAGCAGTCCAATGGGTAGAGTGTGGACCATAGCACACAGGGCTCTGGATTGACGAGTTTACATTTTAACAATGATAGCACTTTGTACATGCATGCACCTGCAAAAAACGTTTCTATGTTTCAACAAGTTTTAACATGGCACTTAATCCTCAGGATTTAAGAAGTTCTGAGGTTGAAGTTTAGACATTTGCTAAGCTTCTTCATTATTTTACAGGTATGGTGTCCACTGTAGCAAATGTTTTGGTCACTTAAAAAATGACTAATTTTGCCATGTTGTGTGACACACAGGAAATGACACCTAATGTGACATGTGGGGGCTATTTTTGTTTCCTTCTTTTAGTTCAGTATAGCGGCTCAGAACTCAAATTTTAGGCACTGTTCTAGTTCTGTCAGGCTTTCAACAAACTATTTAGGCTTTCAGAACCTTAGCTGCTTCAGCTGCAAAATGGGTAAAATGGGGGATACTAAGATTTAACCCACAGGATTGTGAAGATTTGTCAACACCTTTGTAGTTCTGGCATTCTGGTATTCCTTGTGCTTCTCACCAGAGTATAAATTGCCTATTAGTTTGCTAATTCAGGAGCTTTTTCATCAGCAGAAAGGTGCATGGCGAAAATACTCTTTTCTGCATAATCTAACTTTGTTAACACAAAAGATTTTTTAAAATAATATGTATAGCCAGAAGAAAATTGTGAACTTTCAGTGAAAACCAACCAGCAAACCAACTAATCAAGCAACCAACCTATATCTGTTCATGGATCCCAAAGTGATAAACAATGAAGGTCTTGGAGAAATAGAAAGTAACAAGTTGTAGTTATCACATGTTATGTCAGTTCCACTGATTTTGAAATATAAGAAATAGTTTGAATTATCTTCTATTGAGCAGTACTTGTGGAATCTTTCTGGCACTATTCAGATTGTCTACTGAAACACATACCTAATTCCATCCCAATCTTCTTATTTTACATCCTTACCCTAGTCTCCTATGTGTGACCTGTCTTATGCCTCTTTCACCTTTGGTTTCTTTGTTTTTGCAGCTGGTCTTCCTGCCCTTGACTTTATCTCCCTCCTCTCCTGTATTCACTATGGGATCCTCAAATGAATTCACAGCATGGGCTTTTTCGGCTCTATCCCAGGGCTTCTCTAAACTTAGGCACACAAATCACCTTGAAATCTTGTTAAAATGCAGATTCTGACTCAGAAAGTCTAGAGCAGAGCCCAAGATTCTGCATTTCTAACAAGTTTCCAGGAGCTGCCGATGCCATTGGTTATGGGACCACACTTTGAGCAGCAAGGGTAACTTCAGTAATTGTACTGTTTCTCACCAGCCCCTGCAGTCCCGTCTTAGCCCCTAATTCTAGCCATACTGGCTAGTCACAGACTCTGGTTCTGCTGATGAATGTACATCTGATGTCTATAAAAATCCAACTGATTCACCTTACTTGACTTTCAAGGGGCAGAAGAAGGACAGTCTTTGAAGTCTTAGTCTACGGTGGAAGTATCAGATCATTAAAAGTTACAGCTTTTATGACTTATATGCAAATATACCCAGAGTTCTTTAGCAACTGGCAATATATCTTAGAAACCAAATAAATTGCTATTCATTTAAAATGTGCTAAGATAGAAAGACCAAAATCCTGTTCCTAGCCATTCTATTAGACATGAATAATATACTCAAGATGGAATTGCAACTGTTGTGAAGCCCACACTCATTGAAAAGATTGAGAATCTGAAACAAAGGAAACCTATGAAAGCTCATGAGATTTCTGAGGATGCCTATTTCTCTGTTGACAGTTATGTGAGGAAATGTAAGCATTTGGAAATATCATTGAGGTTAGAATCTGTTTTTCCTCCTTTAAAATTACTTCAGTGAAAAAAAGGAATAATAATATTGTTTTTGTGATTCTAGAAGTTATGCTTGTGGACTGTGGAGTCAAGGGTAAACTCTAGAGTTTAAATCATGACTTCAACTTTATGTTGGCCCAAGTTATCACAAACGATGCTTAGGAAATTATCACTGGTGCCTAGCATCTACTAACTTTCTTATTCAGGTAGGATGATTATTTTTGTTCCCTATTGCTACATTGCAATGCAGCAGTTTGTATGTAGATTCAGATGCTAATTAATATTTTGTGAATTCACAAATATTTCACGTGTCATTGCCCCAATTTATGCCACTTTGTGGATCAAATTTATATATTTTAATACAACATAAAAAGACAGGCAATTTAGATGAATATCTTGGGTTTTTTTTTTAATCCTCGCAGAAAAATATAATACACATATGAGAGACAGAAGTGCAACCAAGGTTTAATTCTGCTTCACTTGCAATAGTTATTTTACCATAAGTAGATTGCATTGTATATATGTTACTGTCTGACCCAAGATGTGCTTCCTGGACAGTCATTTATTTGCTGGGTATTAAGTTCGTAAGAAAGCAATATAAAGCTGCTCTCAACCATTAGCTAGGGAGAAAAAGCTCTGTGTTTTACATCAGTGAATTTGGAAAGGGCAATATATTTAGTTACCTGTGTGTGAGGTGATTATACAATTGCTCTCTGTCTTTTTATGTAGCGATCAATTGAGAAGGCTTTAAAAGCTTATTTGAATTTATGACTGTTGCCTGGTCCTCCTCTGGCTTTATATCAAGTAAGGTAAACAGGGTGAACTCACCCATGTGGGCTTACTGTTTGACAACTTACTGGGGCTTGAACTCATTGTTGCAGGCTCTACAGTCACTCCATATGGAAATGCTTATTAACAACATGGCAAAGGCTTATCTGTCCTCCAGGAACGTCTTCCTAATGAATTCCTTGTGGCTGATCTCTTTAGAGCTCCGCAGCCTTCAGACTAGAACATGCTCAGCAACCAGATTCTGATTCACAAGCACAGTAATTTGCAATGAGACTCTGAACATGCCAGGTGAAGGGGTTGGCCTCCAGGGCTGTTTCTGCTAGACAGCTAAAAGTTATTCAGCAAATTAGTCTGAAGCATTGATTTTCCTTTTTAACTCTTCTCTATTCTAAAAAAGATATAAGACTCAAAAAATAAGTGTTTTTCATTTTACTCATGAGGGATGCTACTAGTGTTTTATATAAAAATAATCATATAAATAAGGTTGTCATGTCTGTGGCCAAAAGCAAGAAGTGCTGAAAACACTGATGTTCATTGGGCCTTTCTCTTGAGATGTGAGGCTGAATCAGCCAAGTAAATAGCATCTCATAGCCTCTAAGGTCTAATATACAGGTGTCTATGTGGAGCTCATGGCTCAGATATAAAACAACTCCAGGAATTATGAAAGGAGGTTATACAATTTCCTTTGTGTGTCTATTCTAAATAAGACATGTTCATGTAGGATCTCTGAATTAGAAGGATGAGTTAAACCTTGGTCAAAAGTTGATTTAAAAAAATCTTCTGACCAAAACGGTAAAATTTTCTGGCCTATAAAGTCCATCTGAATTCTAAAATTGATCTCAAATCATTTTCTCTTGAATCATTCAAATTTTAAATCAACAATAAGTAGTGAATAGTATGTAGCCTACTTCATATTTGAGAAAACCTAGGCTGAAGACCACATAGCTAGCAGGTAAGGAAGTCATTCTATCGGCAATAAAAGGTTATTTTGAAACTTTTGTTAAAGTTCTACCAGGTTTTTTTTTTTCTAGATATAATTTCTTTCAGATTTTCTCTTCCTTGTGTGGGGTAGATAAGCTTTGTGGCTCCTCTTTGTTAGGATTTTTCTTGTATGTACAGTTCTAACTTGTCTCCATAATGGTAATCTAGGTTGGTTTGGGGAAGAAAGAGAATACCTGGGATTTATATCAAGGACACTGTCAGATGCCTCTTTTTTTTCTTTTACTACCTGTCCCATCCAAGAAAGATGTGTCATGAGAAGCAAAGAATTAAGAATTTTCAACTGACCTAAGGAGAAGGAACAGTATCATTTACTGTGCTGCATGGTATCACAAATCAGTGAGGATTATGCCTTTGTGACTGTAATCTGGCATTGATTCTGGCACTACAAATTTAATGCTTCCCTGGCCAGCCCTCAGAAGTGTGGGAAGGTGATAATAAGGGACTTTTACTGGGGGAGTGTGAGTTCCTCTGGAGGTGAGCATTTGGAATTTGGAGAGTCCCTCTCCAAGTGGGTTTTGCAAGGTCTATGTATTATTATAAATGTCACCAACAAATAAGCAAGGGTCTATGGAAAATAGTGTGTTGAGTGTTCATTCTTCGCTTTTACCTAACGGCAATGTCAACACTCTGCTCCACTCTAGTATATAATAAACCCTGAAAACAGGAATGTTGACATGTTTACAAAATGTGTAGGTTTATACTCTTCTCTATGGACTCATGGATTAATGTTAGTTGCCAAAGGAACCAAATCAACATTCTTTTCTGCAACTTCATTAATTTAAGTTGCCATGTGGGTGACTATTCCTAAGGCTGGACTATATTGTGGACACATATGTAAGGCTCAGTCTGGATTTACTCTGAGTATTTCTATTCTTCTCATTGACTAAACTGATGCTATGAGGAGTGACATACTAATCCTATGTAGAAATTTTCATAAAAGAAGGACTGACACTAATAGAATTTGCATATTTTGATAAGGCTACAAAAGTATGTAAAATTACTGACCCCATGATAAGAAATTTTCAAGGTTAGGGGCTAGACCCCCCTGAGTGGGTCTTAAAAAGAAGGTAGTAAGATCCATGACTACCCTCATCCAGTGTAAAAAGGAGAGAGAGAAAGAGAGAGAGAGAGAGCACATGTGCACGCATACAAATGATATCATCTTGAGACATGAAATGGCCACCTGGAGCTGATCCATCTAGAGGAGGATTAAGGGACTTTTGGGAGATTTAGAGCATCCCATCCCAAGGAATCTGAGTGGAGTCCTACTGTCTAAGACTAGGGACCAAAGGGTAATTCCTTAGTGTCCAGAGGGAGGGCTAATGCTTACGTCAAGGAACTACTAGGGAGACATTTCTAGAGATGGAGGTGGTTGTGGTTTCCATAGAAATGCCCAGGAGAGAAAAAAAGAACTTAAAATATCTGCTAGGGCCAGAAGAAACCCATGCCAGATGATACTGGTGCCAGTCTTGGAAGATTTTTTCCTCTTCAATTTTTTCCTTTCTTTCCTCCATAGCCATGAAAAGAGCTAGAAGCTGCAGGTAGGAGAAGAGAATGGAGGAGATGGTAACGGGGAAGGGGGAGCTAATGAACTAAGAAAGAACCTATCTGTGCCTCCATTTTGTAGAATTGTAGAGTTCCTAGCTGCAGCAGGTCTTAGTTTGGCAGAGATATTTTAGGTGTATTTGGGAATCAGAGAAAAGGCCAACGTGGCTAAAGACACATTGGGGAAGTCAAGAATGCTGTGAGGTGAGGTAGAGAGGGTAGCAGAGGTACGTCACATAGAGCTTCATAAGCTAGAGTACAGTGGGGAAACATCTGAGAGTTCTAAGCAAAGGACAGATATTTATAAAATTCACTAGCTGACACGTGGAGAATGGATTGTAAGAAAGCAAGAATAAAATCAGGGAGATCAATTTACAGATATTGCAAAGTCCAGACTAAAGATGATCATGACATGGATGAGAGTAGTAGGCAGAGAGAGGGAGGGAAGTAGTTGGATTCTGGATATGATTTGGAAATAGTCCATAACCTTAATGATGCTTTGGATGTGGAGGTGTGGGAAAGTGTTCTCGATGATGTGTCTTGGAAATTTTGCTGGAGCGAGTAGGTTGATATTGCTGCCATCCGTCAGTCTACCACTGAGGAGACTTGCCTGGGTTCTGCCACAACAGAGTTAAAACAAAAGACTGATCATGGTAAAAAGAAACTTTCCGTTGGTGCTATCACCAGACCCCAGAGGAGTGATAGTAGTAATTCCATCATTAGCAGCAATTTTGGCTGCAATGGTTGCTGACTTGGCGACAGTTGTCAAGGGCATTTGCAGCACTGGGGATAGTAGTGTGGGTTATAACAGTGGCAGAGTAAGTAGAGGGGCTGTAATGTTAGGCATCAGACATAGCATGAATATTGGCGTCATTTGTCATGCCTGCAACAACACCCAGAAAAGCAGAGTCTGTGGCTGACATCAGTAGTGATAGCCGGTGGTCACGAGGCAGTGTAGCTACCACTTTTGATGTTGGTTACAAAACATATCAACAGTATAGATCTAGAGCAGAACAAGAAATCGGTGGTAGCCAAAGGAAATAATTAACTCTTGGTTTATGTGTGAAAAACCCTATTCTGCTTCCTAGAACATTTCCCAAGGAATATGTAGAATGCTTGAGTTCTCAAAGAACTGGTGAGAGAAGAATAGAAACATTTTGTTTCGTGGTTATATGCTTGAATAGCCTACAAAATATAGATCACACACAAGTGTAGCAACTCTTAAAAGAGATAAAGTATATAAATGTGATGCTATGTAAAAGCACTTGGGTACAATATAAATGGCTTAGAAATGTAAGCTATTAGATATAAAAAAAGTTATGGAGTGGCATCCAGAGATGCTATATGAAGTTTTGTAGGTGGGAGTAAACAAGTAATATTGGTTGCAGTGGAGGTTTTTTCATTTTGAGTTGTGATTTTGGTATCTTATCCTTTGAAACATGAACTTTTAAAATGTTTCAAGGGCTTCAGGACATCCTGCTTCTGCAGAGATTTTAGGGAGATAATTCACTATAAAATGGATGCTTGGAGCCAGATTCAGATTCTGAGCACTGAGAAAATACAGCTTTAGGATAAGTCAAGGTTTTCCTAACATGTGATATAGTGGACTGGCCATAATATTTGTTATAGCTTGGTTTTCTGGGACAGATTCTATTCCCAGCAGAGCTGTGACTCAACCTTTCAACCAACTAAATGGAGTTCTGGAAGGATGAGATTGTAAAAAATAAGCCTTTACCTAGACTTTGTGGGCGTTTGAGAGTCCGTTTTCCTTTCTATAATGTTGTTTTGACCAACAGAAATTGGTCCAAAGTACCCCTTTTTCTTTTTTGCCATTAGGTTCTTTGCTGGTTTTTTTTTTTCTTTCTGCTTTTCTTCTATTCCTGAAGGATTTACATCTCTTTGGTGAAACTGCATGTGTGGGATTTTGAGAAATTCTTTGGAATGAAGTGTTATCTATCAATCCAAAACACTACCAAGAGATTTATTTGTTGCTTGCCTGTTCCTCCCAGCCCTCTCACCTCTTTGCTTCCTAACACATTTTTCTTCCATTTTCATTTTTCTTCTCTCCACTGCAGAGAAAGGCTGCCTACAGCTTTTCCCTAGTGCCATTCAGCAGAACAGTCTTAGAGAGGAGTTAATGTCTTCGATGTCTCCCCTGACAGGCACTAGAACATTTTTTCTTTAACTCTAGCATCACTGATCTTTGCCACCAAATACCCACTATCCTTCTCCTCTGCCCCAAATAAGATATTCTTGTTGAAGGTGGGTAGGTGGGTGGGTGGCTGGGCCAAGGACAGTGTTACCAAACCTGTTTTCACTTTTTCTTTTTCTTTACAAAAAAGAAAGTTGCCTTGCTAGACATGGTTTTAGGAGGAATTAATAATGCCATTAACATGATTTAAGTTGGCAAAATAATCCACCTAGCAAACTTTGGCTGGGTCAGAAATGCCACTGAAGTCCAGACAGCTTAACTCTGATGTGGGAACATCTGTTTCAATGAAAGACCAATGCAATTATTAGAAAATAAAATAACAGATAAAATCA
The DNA here is from genome assembly GCA_963574885.1 of Lepilemur ruficaudatus. Classification (NCBI taxonomy): domain Eukaryota; kingdom Metazoa; phylum Chordata; class Mammalia; order Primates; family Lepilemuridae; genus Lepilemur; species Lepilemur ruficaudatus. The sequence goes on from CAUYRT010033184.1 coordinate 22,496, forward strand.
CCCAGCTTTGCCCCACAAATACACCCTTACCCAGTAATGAGTCAGTACACAAACATCCACATTGTGCTAATTCCTTGCTGTCATATTATTTGAACAATGGCAAGGGAGTTGTCCTAAGGATTTTGCTCAGCATAACTGCAGTTTTTGTTTCCAGGTACTATCCTGCCCAGATTCTTTATGCAGTCAATAGTATTAAGATAGCTTCATTGATTGAAGCTCTGACCTGATTATAATAATCAAAAAGCTCGGGTGATTATCCAAAGCCTATAGGAACTTAATCACATTGCTTCGGTAATGGAAATAAGCCAGGATTCTATAATCAGCTTTTCAAGTAAGATATCTGTAGATCTAGGGTTGAAAAGGATAATGTGATTCTTCTTTTTAAATCAGACATTCCTTTCAGAATAGGCAGTGATGAGTTTGTGTTTTACCAAGTTTAAGCAGCATGTAAGGGTGAGGTTCTTGGTGCTATCATTAGTGCTATTTCAGAATTTCTAAGTTGATATGATGTAGATTCTGATTGAGAATTTAAAATATCCAAATAATTTCAGTAAAACTAAGTAAATCTTAGAATCTTATAAAGAACCATTCTAGAAATAACTGGGTTCACTTTTAGAATAAATATGACACTCCAAAATTTTAAAACATTGAATTGATTTTTGAACTAAGTGCTCAAGTTTTCAGTTAATGTTAATCCATCTTCAGTTGACAGATGTGCATCTTTATTCCCTTTATCCTTGTTTAAGGCCATCCTTTGGCCCTGAATCTGTCTGCATGGGGTCACTTAGGGGCCAGCAAACTATGACCAGAGAGCATGCTGCCACCCTTTTTCTTCAGTGAAGTTTTATAGGAATATAGCAACACCCATTTATTTACATACTGTTTCTGGCTGCTTTTGTGCTACACCAGCAGAGCTGAACAGAGACCTTGTGGCCCCTGAGTCTAAAATATTTACTATCTGACCCTTGAAGAAAACTTTTACCAAGCCTTCTTTCAGTCTATAAATATACAAATATCTTTCTTACCTTCACCAACACTTTGACTCTATAGAGCTTCTGGACCTGTGTAGTCTATTTCACTTCTATTCAAACTTCTTGAAAACTACACTCATGGACTCTCCCCAATTCTCATCCATTCCTCAACTCTAAACTCTTGTTTCTGTTCCTACCCTGTTATAGTTGCTGTTGTTTAGGTTAAAATTAATTTCTTAAATTATCAGATCCAGGGGCTGCATTTGTTGGTCCTTCTCTATAGCGTTTGATGCCAGGATCATGGGTCCTCATGCAGGACTCTCTATACCCTTGGTTTCTGTGGCAGTGTTGTTAAAGAAAGAAATTTCATCACACTCATTAAAAGCAAGTGTTAAAGTTGGCTAAGACAAACTTTATTCAGGGGACTAGTGCAATGGGGTTTTGTGGTAGGGGACTGAGAGGGGGCTTAATTCCAAATACAGTAAGGAAAAGTGGGAATTTATAGCCCAATATTGCTGCCCAGTTTATGAAGCCTTAGTAATTAACATTGCCTATAGGATAACTTTAAAGCCATTTTACAGCTGCAGTGAACAAGCCAGTCCTCAGACTGCTGCCTTACCCGCTGTCTCTCTCTGAGAATTGCCCGAGACCACTGTTTTATAACGGGGATTATATTTCAGGGAAAGCAAAACACATTGTAAATGCAGAATGTCGATAGAGAATGTTGAGAGATGTAGTCAGTATTTCACAGGGTGCCTAAGGGAGATAAGTAGGAGATGCTGAAAAGAGCTGGGTAGGGGACCGATCATGAGGAACCTAGTTTGCTATACTAGAGAATTTATATTGTCCAGTAAGGATTCATTGAATGAGTATAAGCTGATTAGCATCATCAGTTTTATATTTAAGAAAATCCATTCTCAAAATGGTGTAATACTTCTGGAAAGCAGTTTTATAATATGTGACATAATTAAGGGATTATAGGGTTGTGCTTTCTTTTTTAAGTAGGAGAGATTTGAGCACATTTGTATATAACTGCTAAACAAGAAAAGGCTGAAATACAGGAGAAAGATGGGATAATTGATGGAGTCATTTACCAGGGGGAGAACAGTTGAAGGATTAGCAAGGACAGAACAAAAGGCACCTCGATACAGGAGGGAAGAATAGTGGAGATACATATGATATAAGGGTGGGGAAACAAAATTGAGGTAATTCTCACAGGCCTTACTTAATTTGTGAACTAGGAAGCCATATGACCATCTGAGAATGATGGAAGTGGTGGCAGATGGTATGTAAATGAGGTTTTGGAAAGCCGGTTGAGGAAGATGGGAGCTAGAGATAAATGTAGACAGGCAGAAGGATTCTTTGGCGTTGTTAAAGATCATATGAGATGGGAAGTCATCAATTTATAGTGACTTCCTATAGCGAACTGTTCTGCTATAGTATTCCGTCAATGGTAGACTAGGAAAGTGGGAGGCAGCTGTTTGGTCCGACAGGCACAGGTCTGGACTTTTGTCATGTGAAGCGGTCATGGGGTGAATCTCATTTTTGAAGCTCTGCCTCACAGAGTCTAAGGCTGGCTGCAGATGGAGTTTACTTTCACAGATTCAGAATTATGATTGGTACACAAAGCATCAGCCCATCATGTTAATACTCTTCAGTGGTTCCTAATTGCTTTGCATGTTAATGCAATCTATTGGTAATCAGCTTTAACGTCCTCCAACTGTTAGCTCTCTTTTGTCTAACAGTTGTGGATGTTTGAAAGGGAGAATCTCAGGCAGAATTGAAATGAACTTTGAAGAACACACAGCTTATGGAGGCAGTCAGCTCCGTAAGCTCTGTATTCCTCCCTTTTCTTCCTCTGAAAAGATTTTATCATTCAAACTTCCTTCATTCTCTTCTATCTCAGATCCTTTATCTCAGATCATTTATTCAGTCAATAAATATTTGAGCATTATGTATAGGGCACAGTAAAGTTCAGTGATATCCTATGAGCTGGAATGTTTAGTTTTAGTATTTTTAGACAGGAAACAATTTGAGAATTATTTTTGGTTCTAGCATATTGGGAACAATCAAATCTATCTGGGACTTTTTCAGAACTATTGAGTCATGCTATATGACAAGGGGCCAAAGACTCACAGAAAAAGTAACATAACTATATGAAATCAGCACGAGCAATCATCTGCCGCTTAGAGGGAAAAGACTCATTTGCACTTTCAATCTCTCCCTTTCTGATTATCTCTATTGTTTATTATAAGATATTGGTGGCTATGGTGAGAGGGGTTTTAATCTATATAAAACTTTCTTAATGTTTATTTATTTGAGTTTGACTTGAGATAGCCTCTTCCTGCCTCTTCTCTCACTAGCCTACAAGTTCAGGAGGACAATGATGGGCATAGAGGATGTGTTTAAAAATATTTGTTAAATGAATGAATGAGTCATGCTAATAGATATCATTAACTTAGTAAAGTTTTCTAAACTCTGCAAGCTAGGACTGGATTATGCTATAATCCAATGACCTCATGGAAACCATAGCTACTGGGCAGTGATGTTCCTGATATGATTCACACAAATTACCATAAACTCTTTTTCTGTGATGTTCACTTCAGACAGGTCAGACATTTTTATACCCTGTCATTGGCTACTGCTTTCTCTGCTTTCCATCTCAAATGTCCTCTAGGAAAATTGCGTCTGAAAACCTCATCTAAAGAATCCAAATTGCCACAAATTATTTCCTGCCGGCCATTACAATCACTGTCAAAGCCTTCACCCATTTCTTCATTTACTGTCTCCTGGTTCCACAGAGCTATCAGTTCTAGGAGAAGCAGCATTGCCTGAGTATGTGTTAATTATATTTTTATGCCTTAGCAAATACCTGATGCCTAAGAAACAGCTTGGTTTCTGTACATGTTAAAAATAAGCAAATAAACAAAACAAATAACAAGTAAACAAAATTAATGCACAGCTACTATATGCAGATCCTTAGAATACACAAAAGCCACTGTTCTAATGACCATATCTTTAGCTATATAATACCTTTACAGGGTTTTTTTTCCCCTCTCAATAAGTCAAGAATTCATTTACCTTCTAACTTTCCATAGTTTTTCACTCACTGGGTATTGATAAATGATACAGCCTGAGGAGGTAACTTTTCTTGAGGACCTCATTTAGTTCTCATAATAAACCTATGAGAGAAGTATTACCTAGACTTTGCAGGTCAGGGAACAGATTCAGAGAGATTAAGTAACTGGAAAATAACAATAATTGTTATTCAGAGTAGCATTCGAATAAATGATAATGCATATACCTGGCCAGGTAGGTATTATGATCGCCATTTTACAGACAAGCTAGTTTCAGTTCAGAGAGAGAAAGCACTTTGCCCAAGGCCACTCAACTGATAGTCGCTGTGACAAATGCAAGCATTTCAGCCTGAGTCCCTCTGATTGTAAGGAGTGAGCTCTTCTAGGCTGACTGACTTGTTTAACTAAGGGCCTTTCTCTCAGCAGGGGACTGTTCCTGAGTTTGTACAGCTTCCCTGTAACAGGAAAATTACTGGATAAAATTGTATGCTGTCTTGTCCAATTATAAGACAATCAGTGCTGGGAACACCTTACAGGCTAAAAGTGAGTGTTAATGCCTCTGTTCTTTTACCAGCATAGTTTTGTCTTGCTTTTAGGAAAGTAAAACATGATTAGCAACAACAAATAAAAATCCTACTGCTGTTTACTATCTTTGCCTTTTTCTTTCGTTTCTCCTTAGCTGGTGCTAAGGTAATCACCTAATACACAAGTCCCGGGAGCACTATGCTGACAGATCCTGATGTTCCACTTCTGTGTTTTCATTCGAGCTGTGCAGTTATGTCTTTAGTCGAGTGGAGATATGCTGTGAGAGATGCTGGATGGCATTTTTCAAAAGGGAGTAAGGATCACAGCGACTACTTCTTGCCGTCAGTGGAAGGGAAAAGCAGGAAAATAAAATCAAAATGAAAAATTGTAGTTTCTTCCATAGTGCCATAGAAAGGTGCTTTTCTAGCGATGTTCTCTACACATTTAATCACATTAAACTAGCTGATGAAATAAAAGCTCTCCTCCCTTGGCCTCATGCTAATTATTCTTGTTAATTATTTTTTAATTATCTTTCTATCACTGCTTCTAGAACAACTGTCATAATTTCCACCCCAGAGCCTCCAGACATGACATATCTATAAACGTAGTATAAAGGATGGTGGCTAGGCTGTGATTGCTTTCAAGGGAAACACAGAAAGGAAATCAAACCCAGACCCAGCTCCTGCCACATTAGCATGGGTGAGTCTCTCAAATTGCTTGTTAATTATTCATTATGGGAACACATACACACTAAACCCCTTAATTAGTTGAAGGTTCATATCACCTAGTTCATATCTTTGTATTTACAGGGTGTCTGACAACATGTTGGCTAAAGCAGTGCTCAAACAGCTTGCCAAATTGTCTAACCTTACTTGAGTAATCAAAACAGGAATTAGGTTGGGTATTTGCCTTTGAGGTCAACAGAGTAATAGCTCACTCTTCTGTGGTTGAGTGAAGCCATTAGCACTATGCTAGGCACTCTGAGGGGATACAAAGTCATTTGATTTCTGTTTTTACTCTCAAGTAATTTATAATCTCAATAGTGAGGCAAAATAGGCACATGTGACACTAAAAAATAGAGATTAAAGAAGTAGTGTAGATAGTAGTGCAGAGGAAGCTATGAGGACAAAATCCCATGATTGGATGGGGGGACATGACCAAGCATGCAAAAGAGTTTAGAGGGCTTAGTGGTGGCAACAAACATGGGGTAGTCGGTGGCAGATGGCCTGATTGAACAGTAGACTATGTGAGAGAATACTAATAGGTAAGATAAACAGCCCTACATATAACATATAAGATAAATAATAGTACAAATAGTAATATATATATATATAACATATAGCATATATATAAAATAAGTTATTATGTACTTGCACAGAGTATTATTGATCAAATTCCTTTTCTAAGACCTAAAGCCTTACAACACTGATAATAGTTTTACTTCTCTTATATAAGATTAAAAAATTGCACCTAGTCAATCTCATCAAGATCTGTGAGTTTGTTTCTCAGAAAGATAGATTTTGCATCATTGTCACTACTGTAACATATGGTACTTATAGTTTCTTAAAAACTCTTTATCTAAAAATTGGGGCAGTCCAATTAATGTGGCTATGAAAGATCAGGGAGGAAACTACCCCTTAAAATATTTCACATTAAATGGTCAAGGTTGATCTGATGCTATGTCTGCCAATGATTGGTGAGGGAGGTTACTACAGGTCTGTCCTCCCCCTTTCCATTAAAGCAGAAATGAGTTGAAGGCAGAACCCTCATTCTCTACCCTCAAGGGATTGGGGTAACTAGTTATGCTTGAATATATGAGAAAACATCATCTTTTAAGCAAAGTACAAGACAATGCTATAATGTTTGAATGTGTTGAAATGACTAACAGCGGAATAACACTTTGCTTTCCAGGTTTGTTCATGTTCTAAAAATATGACTTCATTGCCTAACCCCCTCCCCTCAACAAGAATTAGAAGCCTAGCTTAGAGAGAAGAGTTACTTCTTATTTTAATAGGGGCATAACACCTAGCTCACATGCATTATATTTAATGCCCACACAATTCTATGAGATCAGTCCAATGATCTGAATTGTTTTTGTCATTAGACATGAATAAGAGGGGCCCCTAGTCAGTGCTCTGAATCTTAGAGAACACAGCAAATCATAGATACTAAAAAACACAAAAAAACTGTTTTCCTTTTCAAGCTAAGATTTTCTTTTTTCTTTTCTTTCTTTCTTTCTTTTTTTTTTTAGAGTTTGGCATTTATTTGACTATATAAGAATTATGGAAAACAAATGCATTAACTAAAATGGCTGTCTTAGGCCAGAAGATGTTGATCTGAGAGTCTATATAGGTGTGTATGTAGAAACACATAACTTGTGTTTGTGTTTCTTGGAAACTAGAGAAAGAATCAGTGCTTTTGTTTACATCTGACTTACATCTGGCTGTCCCAAATCACTGAAGTGTCTAGGCAGACCAAGATCCTCAATAACTGCATTTTCTTCTTCTCTACTTCACCCCCTCTGCTTGGATGGTCTAGTTTTGATAGGTGCTCAGGGTTCTCTGGAAATCCTGAATTAGAAGGATAAACCATCTGGCACTCTCATCACCATCTAGGGAGCTTGAACAGTTTCTGCCCTGTTCAGGCCCAGCAAATCTGTGCTGCCCCTGACCGTGTAGGGGGCAGGGGCAGGCCCACAGAGAGCAAGGTGGCCCTCTGGCCTCTGGATGGTGAGCACGGTCCAGAGGAATAAACTTGAAGGGTGGATAAGGGAGGCTGAATTGGAAATAGGCCAGCTAGGGAGCGCAGCTTATTGTATAACTTTCAGGTATTTAGACATACGGTATGTTGGCCCTCATTGGTATTCTTGCCCTGGGCTGTGCTAATGTTAGAGGAGACCTGATCTCATTCTGCAGATAAGTAAATTGAGGTTAAAAGGTATTAAATTAATTGTCCAAAGGCTGATAAATAACGGATCTGGGATTTGAACATCGATCTGCGCTGACTTTAGAATGTGAAATTTGGGGTAGGATGCAGGCAGTTTATGGAGGGAGAGCCTTGAAAAATGTAGACTGAGGTAATAAATAAAACTTCTTATAGAAGTCTGAGGAGAAAAGCAACATGAGAAAATCTTGTCCTAGAAAGATTTGTCTGGCAGTGTAAAGACTATTAATCTCAGGTGCATAATAATTGGCCTTGGCTCTTAATTGAAAAGATTCCAGAGAATTGTCTTTTAAAGCTTAATTCCCCAAATGCTAATAGTTTTTACACATGGGTACAACACAAAAAATGTTCTCAAAATAAGAAGAGTAGGAAATTCAAGGTTAAACTGAAATAAGATTCTTTATTGCAGAACTTCTGAGAGTCTTAGATTTACCTATTGAGATGTCTATGGAGTAGATAACATGCAGAATTTCACCAAAATTCTTTCTAATTGGCTTGCTTTTGCAGAGCACATTGTGGAAATAGTGATTTTGAAGCCCCTTTCTGGCTGACTATTGCACTGGAGGAAGTGAGCAGTTTGAAAGCTACTCTGTCCGACCCGCAGTAGCTCAGATGAATGGTTTGAGTGTCTGTCACCTGGGTCTCTGGCAAGTGCAGAAAAGATAGATCAGCACCGCTCTGGTACCACAAAACTGGTTTTCACATTACAGTGATGGGCCTGGTAGCCAAAAGAGCTGATTTGAACAAAAAATTAAGAATGCTAACTTTTGGCAGTTAAGTTTCTAGATGTTCTACATAAACGGAAAATAAACTTAAAGACAATACCTTTACTTTTATAGTTCTGCATTGTGAAAAACATGAAAAGGAATGATAATCCAAATAAGTTTGGACAAGGTCAGACAAGAGAAGGAAATGAAAATTATCGAGTGTCTGTGCCTGTAGGCCAGTAGTATTAGAAACAAAACATCCACAGCAAGGGTGGAAGAAAGATTATGAGATACTAAGATTTTATATTAAAAAAAGTTTTACTGCTGCAGGATAACAGAAAAATTTAGAACATGTTATTATGCAATGTGTTTACAAAGGGAAAGGGTGATGAAGGGGCATAAATGGGAGTATTATTGACTAATTTTTAAATAAGAATAAGTTTAAAAAAGTTACTGTTTTTCTAAAAGGTTTAAAAATAAAGCTACTAGGAGTAGGTATATGTTACAGACCTCTAGGACAAAAGAGATAAATCAAAGGAATATATGAAATGATAAGAGAACAAGAGAGGATAACAAGATTAGACTTAGTGGAGATTTCAAACTTTTCATTGTGATGTGTGATTTGTAAAACTTTTGAGACAAGGTTAAAGTGAGGGAAAAGGACATGATGGATTTTCTAAATGGCAGATCATAGATTTTTTTAATTTGCAAAGCCCCATCTGACAAGGGCTGCTCCAGCAAATCTGGTTAGGGTGAAATTTTCAGCCCAGCTATAAATAGATTTCAAACACTCTCATATACATCAGTTGAAGTATAAATCAGAGCAAACTTTTATGGAGTAGTATCTGTCAAAATAAAATATTCTTTGTACTATGCAAATGTATCGCAGTGAACACTGCCCCAACAATTCCTGATGTTCTTCCCAACATTCAGTATTATCCTGAAGCATTATTAGCTGGGATTGGGTAAAACTCAGTTATTCTGCTATAACTGAAGTTCCTCATGGCAGCTGTGAGGAAGCTGTTTTGCAGTTGAGTGCATCCAGTCTTAGGAAGCCTGTGTTTGCACATCCAGCTTATGGTAAACGGGTTTTCCACAAGCCTCTGGAACTTAGGAAACAATGGGATTGAAAGAACAATGTATCTAACCATGGATGTGTATATATGTGTAATTTATGAATGTACTGTTGGTTTTTACATACTCTTTACACAGAAAAGCTTGTTTGTTAACAATCCTACTCACCTGGGATTGGTCAAATCTTTTTGAATACTGGGTGGGTGGGAACCATATTGCAGCAATATTCACAATGTGTTTCTTCCTCATCCCCCTTGAATTGTATTTCTGGCTTGGATGTCTTTTTCCATAAAAGATCTAGCTCTGAAAATATCTTGGCTCTGAGGCTCTGCAGACTCCTTTTTCAGTTGATTTCAGCTTCAGTTTTATTGTGCAAGTGTGTTTGCCTCTCACACTATGGCTGCTGCTGCAGCCTATTGCTACTGTCTTTTTGTGTTTAGCTCTGTTTATTCATGCACTTGTATTATATTGAGGAGTTAGAGACCCCTCTCAGTTTAGTCAGAAAAAATGACAACTTTTTCTTTTAGCTTTTGCATTAAAGTTTATCTAGCATAGAATTACATGCCATTTTTGGGGGGTACCAGATGCTTTTCTTACCTGGGTTACCAATGTAACATTTTTTCCCCAATTAAATTTAAGCATTGGTTGCAAACTACATATAGGCAATGACTGCTTAATATGACCTAAGTACTGGTCAAATGACTAAAAAATTTAAAGACATCATGCCTACACAAAAAAAGACAGGTCATATCTTTGTAATAGTAGATTGTTTTGTGAAAGAAAATAAAACTCCCAAATCCACAAAAGGAGCTTTCCAAATATTATCATTTTAAAATGCTTTTATTTTTGAGTATAAGAAAAGATGCAGTAAATGGAAAAATAAAAATGGTTTTTTTCCTTTTCTAGTTAATATTGCATGCTCCATTAATACTCTTTCCATTACTCTAATCTTGCCTTTCTGTTTTTTTTTTCCACTCATGTAATTGACCAAACCTTAGCTTTAGAAAACTACAGCTGTTGGCATTCTCCACACCATGCCTGCACCAGAGCAGCTTAGAAGTATTGGAGAAAGTGTGCAGAGGATGGAGTCTTCATCAATGCTTAATAATACTGTTCTTCTGGTTACCTCATTCTTTCACTCCCCACATAAAATTATATTCTCTATTATTTCCCCACCTTCAATAGTTTTTTCCTTGCTTTCCTTTGACCTCCCACATCCTAAGTAGGTTACTTCATATCTACCTCACAGACAAAACTGAGAGACCAGATGGGACCGGCCTTATATCAAATACCACACACATCTGAGCTAGCTTACATCTACAGTTTCTGGTTTGTTTCCTTTAGAGGATCTATTTAATCTTTGCACCTGGGCTTTGAAACCTGTCATTCCCACGTTTTCAGGAAAATTATGTCATCGATTATCCTTTTTTCTTGAATAGTTTCCATCTTTATCACAGAACTGAATATGTCCCATTGTGTTTACAATATACTCAAGAATATCTCAATATAATTAATAAGCATTATTCTGCCCTACATATGACTATTGCCTTTTTTCCTGTTCTCCCCAAACTGTTAAAAGAACAACAACAGCTGAAGCAAACTTTTGCTCATTCCCTGTTTTCTATTCACTGGCCAACCCACTCTAACCTGGATCTCCTCAATCACTCCTAATAAAATAGACCTGTGAAGTCTATTCACCGCTTCCTGTGAGGGAGCTCTTTCACTGCTTCTACCGTGTGAGGACGCAGAGAGAAGGGACTGTGTATGAACCAGAACACGGGCCCTCACCAGACACCGAATCTGT